>JAUMHH010169339.1:0-33388 GCA_032359455.1 Chlamys rubida | reverse complement strand
CACTCTTCCAAGGGTAACAATGATTCACTCTACCCGGGGTAATAATGAATCACTCTACCCGGGGTAACAATGATTCACTCCACCCAGGTTACCAATGATTCACTCTACCCGGGGTAATAATGAATCACTCTACCCGGGGTAACAATGATTCACTCTACCCGGGGTAACAATGATTCACTTTACCCGGGGTAACTATAACATACCCTTTATCCTGGCTTACAATGATACACTGTATCCAAGGTAACCATGATACACAATACCAATTATATCAATGAAGCTACATAAATAGGTATATATGAAGCTATTCCCTTTACTAGAACAGCTCACCTTGTATCACCAGACCTGCACGCTATATTAGGGGACTCGTGACCAAGACTTCGGTACAACATTATATCCTTACTGTATACATTGTCAGTTTTTACCAGAGGTGTGTGTATTTAATCAACAGATCGGCTTGCCATATTGACCGAATGTGTGCAGACGGATTTATGTTGATGTCAATATTCCAGACAAATTACGGCACAGTGTTCAATAAAGGCAATTCTGTATTGAAAACAAACATTTCTAGTGCGTGTTATCAGCTCTAGGTGACATGGAGCCCACATGTTAAACTTTCCGTTTATTTACACAGGGATTCACGGAAATCGTCTGGATAGTCCTTCAATATTGGAAATGAAAATGTTATTTTGCAAACAAAGAAATCGAGAAATACACAAACAAAGTTAATTAAGTAGCCTTGGTATACTGATCCCTGTAACTCCAGGTCAAACACGCTGACAGATGTCTGTCAAAATCAATTTGATAAAACGAGAGTATACTTGGAATATTTTCCATAATACTAATCTTTTCAGTTGAGATTTAGCAAATCCTGGCAAAGATACGAAGGAGGCGAACGAACGTAAAATGATGTCACCATATATAGGCATATATGTAAGTTATAATGTGTATTACCATGTAATTCCTTACATTGTTACATGTACTTGTGTATTTGTGGAGATTATCCTGATAAATAAAAAACAATAGTGAACAGGTATATTTAACTATATCTTACACTTATGGTGGCATTTGGTCTCCATTCTCCACAAAGCGTGTAATAGACTTATAGTTCATTGTATATATATGACGCCGTTTTACTTCACCACCAAACAAAACCGTTCCGCGTGTATACTCTTGACTATAGACAATCGTCTCCTATTATAACTTACACTATATTTTCCAATGAGAGTTAATTAAAGTCGCTATTGTTAACCATAGTATATTATACGTATTACGTAGTATGCATTATGTAAAACTCGTCATCAGATTAGCTGATTTAAGCAGTCCCGTGCATTTTTGTGTAAAACAGTTTTTCTTTCTCGTGTTGATATATCGTTGACAACAACTGCCCATGTTTACCAACTTCCAGCCCACCCAATAAACAGCAAGAGTGCAATATACGTGCTCATCAATTGCAACCGGCTGATCAATACCGGTACCTTCCGTCCATTTGATTGGTTGAATTCTGACCTTTAGAACATGGCGGTCTGAACTTTGGCGCCATTTGACGTAGTGCTCTTCCACTACGGACGTTTCTCCGCGATGTTGTACTATAATGGATACTTCAATTTCAAAGAATACTCGGAATTGATTAAACATTTCAATATATTTAAAATATTATAAAATTAAATTATTGTATGGGACTGTAACCGTATATGAGTGATTTAATTGCAAACCAATAAACAAACCTCTCATCTCAAGCAAATATCTTCTCGTCGTTTATAAAAATTAAAGTAGAAAGAAGTTCCATACTTGTGACTGTTGTTTATTGCGTTTATCCAACTCCTGTTTATTAATTTTTCATATTAATAATAAAAACTAGCATAAGCTGGTTAAAGTCAAACCTAATAAAAAGCTCATTTAACATTGTAAACAGCAGCCTTTCTAACAGAGAATTCTTCACGACGGTAACACTGTTGAGACCCCCGTACCTGAAACGTAAGGTGTAAGCCCTTTAATGTAAGTTTATTACCTATTGTTTACCGAGGGATTTGATACAAAAGCCATTGCTCGCTACTAACGCGCATTATACCAAAACATAATGTCAATATTTCCTGTGACAAAAGATCGCTTTACGTACATGTAAGTACCACACAGGTAACTTCAAATCCGTAGATGGATTTGCAGCGCTAATATAAAACTTTATGTCTAATCTCAAGCCTCCCAACCTGTCAAGAGATTTTATAGTTTTACGAGAGTTGTCTGGTTTTGCCTGGTTTTACAGCCCCTAGGTACACAAAGCGGTCCTTCAGATCGATGACTTGTTACAAGAATCCTGGTAAGGGCACGTCCAAAACTTCACATAGCTTGTGGATTACGACACCAGGGTAGACAGCATTGAACCATATGGTGGCCAGTTGGGGACAAATAACATCTCTTGTTATCATTGAACGAGGCGAATGAGCAACAACGTTAACGTGAGCATGTGGTAAAACGTGAGAAAATGGCGACAAAAACGCGAGAATGCAACGGCGAGGGAAAACGACGCCAAAGACCTTCGTATTCTCGCATATCACCTGACCTTAGATCGACGAGATTATACGAGATTTGTGATTTGGCCTTAACCGGTCACTATTTACGGAGACACTCCCTGGACGTACCCTTCCTTTTAATCTATCCTTTCCTTCATACAGAAAATGCAAAAGACACGTCCATAAGATTTCTTTTCCTTTTCGTACAGACGACGTTAAGTTTCAGACTGACATACCATTAGACTATTGGGCTTTAGACAATTGCGTTTTATGACTATTGGGCCTTTGGACTATCGGATCGTAGACTGTCCTGCTTCCGTGTCCAGGTTATGCAATTTCTGCTGCAGAGACGTAGTAGCCGGTTTGTATGTTGCCGATTTCTTCGAACTGTCGCATTAAGGTGTTCTATCACCCGTGGACACTTGTACATTTCTTTAGCTGTTGTAAGGCACGAAACTCCGAACATGACATTACGACATGTCCATACTGACTAGTACTGTATTTGTTAAGATACATTGTATATTTGTCATTGTATCATGAGATATGAAGGAATCATACTATAATCCTCAATACAATGGACTATCTTGTTCATCCACCGGTTGCTAATTGAAACGTTGAAAGAGGCATGTCTCCATCACGCGTCTGTACTTAACTCAACTAGTTTTGTGCATGTGGTAACGCAGGAGATACTCGCGCTAAATACCAAGTAAACATTTGCATTTTTACATGAGAGGACCAACCCGTTCTCACCTAATTACCGTGACCTATATTACCTTCTCACAAGAGCTTTATGGATGCAGATGTAAGTATGCATGTCACTGGATGATCGTTTGAATACATACTGTACCCTACAATGACGTTATAAAAGACAAACTCTCTGGTGATTCTGAATTACAAAAGATTACGTATTGATTATTGTTAAGGGAGGTAACTCTAATATACACAAAAAAAATCCGAGGTTATAGGGAGAATACAAAGGCGTTGCCGTACATGTAATGGTCAGATTCTGACCTAGTACTTTCTTTTAGTCCAGACTGCTATGATTGTATACCACAGGAAGCGTCAACAACATGCTCCGGCTGGTGGGCATGGGGTGTGTTTCTTTAACATGACAATGCACATGTTTTGTGAGAACTTATGCAATATGGACGTGACAACACATGTAATCTCGATATGTTATTGGCTTTGTCTGTAACGTGGGTGTACCTAGGTCTGCTCTGTAATACGTCCGTGCCATTTTTCTTGTAGACATTCAATCATTGATAACGTGTATAACAAAGGCAGGCAGACGAACTGAGTTGATATAAGAATAAATTAATAGTTTTTTTTATTACCTTTAGTATATCAATTACATGCATGTTTAGGACTTTAAAGGAGGTAAATGGATGGCATGACTCGTGTAATTAGTTACCTGTCTGTCTGGGGATACAAAATATGGCTTTTAGTTATCAGTTGGATCTTAATATAAAAAACTACAATTTTAATAGTTTTTTCTTTTTCAAGAAAATGAAATATGAGTTTGATTTCGTTTTTTATTGCACAATAATTTGTAAAGTGGACATGTAAAACTGTCAAATGCGTAAACCTAACACATAACACATTTAAATACTTATAGCCAAAGAAACAACCATTAATAATGTAAAATGTTTTTAAAAATTATATTGCAAACCAATTAAAAACATTGTCCTTGTGCGTGCATGTATAATATTTTGATCTGTGAATTTAAGTGGTTTTTTTTTAAAGAATTGATTTCATTTTGACAGATTAATCATGTCCTAACATAACTCTCCCTCTTATTGACTAAAATACTCTTTAATGATGTTCATCACAAAACGCAATTTTGGGTTAAAGAACCAATTTGTTCCCCAACCTATTCTGCTTGAGTAGCCTGCACTCACCAGAACGCTCAACAACGAAACATACCTGTCACATTCAATAAAAACACACTATATCACCTAAAGGTATTTATTTGGCATTTTATCGTTGAAGGGTTCGGTCAGATCTTTTTCTGAAAAGACTTCTCGTATTTCGTGGCTGTTCATTTGTATCTATAGATTTTACTTTATGTAATTAAACCTTCATCGTTGTAAAACACCTTTCGGGGGGAACACAAAGGTAAACAATTATGGACGGAATGCTCTCCTTAAGCTCATCTGTAATGATTAGTAGCAATTTCAATAAATGAAATATTCTGTAAAGCACTTAATATACTTTGATCTGGGGGTCATATTTCACCGGCAGCAATCCGCCTCGCACAGCCAGAGATAGGCAGGTACTTGTGAGGATATCAGCCATGGATTCGGAAAGAGATAGAGGAAATTAAATGAAGTATCGCATAATTAAAGACTAATCTAATTTACTATTTCTATAAAGAAATAGTGATTGATAAATTATGATGAGAGCCACAGTTTCAGTCAGATCCCGATAACAAGATGTGTATGGCCCGCGCCGCTTCTCTAAGGCCGTGAACAATGGGCAGGCAGTGCTAAAAGTCTCGACAGCTTTCTCGCATTGTTTAATGGTAAAATTATTTAAATAAATAACAAATAAGATGTTTGTCTTAACAATAATGTAAAGGGATAAAACAACTCTTTTCAAACATCATCGATGGATGCGACTAACACGATGGTATATGTTTTGATATGGTCGTTGAATATTTTATTCAATATAACTAGGTACAGAACCTTTCTGTAGAGGTCGCCCTCACAATACACCAAGGTATAGGGCTAACGTTGTTTGTAACTTGAAATTGCGTATAATCCAATTGTTTAGCTATTTATACAAATTATTTCCTTGAACAAAATGTCAACTTAGAACAACACAGGTCACGTTCGCCTTTGTTTAATCAAATCTTTATCTATTTATTTTAAATTTTATGTTGTCTCCATGGAACAAACATGTCTGGGTGCTATATCGCCAATCGCCAAATTCCAATATCATAAAAAACTGTGTCTGAACTTATAAAGGGTTTAGACTTTTTCCTTGACGAAGGGGTGATGAATCAGCATCATGTTAAGAAAAACTCATGTTTAAAAACACAGAGAAAAAAAAAGCAAAACAAATTACGAATTAGTCAGCACCGGCTGACATAATTTAATACATTGAGCTTGTTGTTTATACCACAGACAGATGTGTTATGCCAAACCTTTCATCGTGTGCCGTAAAAACCGCCCAAGAAACCCGTAAACATTGTCCATCCCTAAACTCACTTTTCCTTTCTGACAAAATGATCCCTTATCGCGATAGGTAAACTTGGAGACATGGACACAGCCTCATTCTGCCTCTCCGGCACGTAGATTTGTTATCGGTGTGTATAAACTAGGAGACATTACATTGGAAACCCAATGCTAATGATAGCCGACAGGGCCTTTGGTGCTATCGGCCTTATCTCCGCGGCCTAGACGGGTTATCTCCTCCTGTGCCTCCATATCTCTTGTGAAAACCTCTTCCAGATGCGGAGTGATGATATGTAAATTTTTACATCCGGGGTTCTGTTCTCGTTGATCTCTTTATATGTAGAGTGACGTCCCCTGTGATGGACATCATTAACTACACACCACGCGCGCAAACATTGCGATGATTTATGTTAATGGTATTGATTTACTAGTATCTTCTCCTGTCCACTGAGGGTCCAGTAGGAACATTATTTTATAGGGAACTTTATTTTATGTTTGACTTTTATGTTTACTTAAATTTTTCAATGACCTTGTCCGATACGATTATTATCTTCTTTCAAATTAAAGGTGGTGTTAGTTTGACCTTTGAGGGTTCTTCAAATGACAGACTAGTTCATGCTGCAGTGTCGTTAAATACAAAAGAAACAGGCACGTTTCCTTTGTTTGTTATTAAAAAATAAGAGAACATTTTTTCTTCGGGGTAAAATTTTAAAGCTTGAGTTATCTTTCCTTGTCATAATGCATTCTGTATCAGACTTTACTGTGTGTACACGTTTATTATCAGTGCCGATTGGTTATCGTTCTTTCTCTACTATATCTGCTTCGTCTGCTGTAACTCACATTTATCACCTTCTCTTGTCCATACCAATACTGGTAAATACTACACTATTTTGGTCTCATATTGAACTGACTACTTCCTTTATGAATTATCTCCCCTTGTTGATTTACGTACCGATAAACTAAGTTTAGATGCTGATTTATGCGGTGAGTTATCTTCCCTTTAAATCTATTTTCGTGTGTCAAAACAAGACGCTGATTTATGCTACGGGTTATCTGCCCATGTCGTGAAATTTTATGAAGTAATGCAAGATGTTATTCTTTTGAAGTCAAAATTTCACTGTCCACATTGTAAACTGTAGTATCGACAATGTAATCTACCGTAACAGGTCTGCAACTCCTCATCTCTCCGTGGTAGCATCAGTCATAGCGCGCAATGCTCGATATAGCCAAAACCTCTGTCAGTCCGGTAGTGATACAAGTGTTACCGCAAAAAAATATAAAGAGATGCTGTTATACCGGTCTTAAAGGGTCTTTGATATTATATCGAATGTTAAGTGTGGTTCATCTCAAACTAATCGGCCTATGTCAAAAAGGAGTCTAGTATTTTATACGTTTACAAGAATTCGAGAATGCCATCTTTGTTATTATCCATAAACTAAACATATAACTAGTGTTCATTTATCAATTTAACTATCATTTTATGTTTCTAACTTGCTAACATGTGAATGGTCTGTTGTCAAATATATACAAGATACAAGTTTTTTTTTTGTATTAGCCATCAAATTTGATCAGCAAAATTTTACATTTTCAAATTTTGAACCTCGAGAAAGAGGAAATTGAAATAAAAAGCAAAATCGTGCACCCTTGCTGTCAACAAGGGAGGATTTTGAATGAAAACATTTCAAGGTTTTGACTTTATTTCAAATCGTTTGAAAACTTGACAGATATAAAATCTCGCTTGTTCGGCTTGAGGTGCAGCAGGCTTCCGACCATAGGTCCCTTGGTAAATTAACATAACTGCTGTCATTTTTGTGGTTATAACGAATGAACCATGTTTGTGTTTGGTTCCATGGCTCAAACACAGAATGGCCGCATTACATTGATGAAGTTGAAATATAGGAATTGTGCAAAATGGTTTGTTGTTTCTGCTATATATTGTACAGTTTATTTCTCAGATTGCCATGGATACTCGAACAGACAATAGTTAACATTTGATTGTCTACAAGAAACTTTTAATTTGTTTTAAAATGTTACGATGTGGTGCAGACAGGTTCTACCACTAAAAGGATAGCAATATAATATGTCCCTATAGCTATACCCACACATAACAGCACGTGTTTAAAATAATTTTAAAAAGTACATATAAATGAAAAAAAAATAAAAAAATAAAACAGACGATAAGACAATCAAGTGCTGTTGTGTCTCGCGAACAATGAAACATTTCATGTAATTATAGATTCTATAAAGATGCGCTCGCCTTCCAGACATGTACATAACTCGGGTTGTATAATTCTAATAGCATTTCCATTACATCAACCGGTAAGTTTACATCAATATCTCTAAGTCTTGAAATGACAAAATCTCAGAAAGTATGATGCAGGCATGTCCTCAATCTAATTGTCGATGGTTAGACGTGCAAAGCACTTGCATGCTAAGACGGAATGGGAATTTTAACAATATCTAGATTGACTTCACTTCTGCACACATGTAAACGATAATAAGAAAAGTGGCCTGTTCTTATCAACAGTATACTTGGCAACCATAACTGTTACTTAACTTCTTGGCTAATCTACAAAATGGAACGACTCGCTGGGGAAACGCAATTTCCTCGAATAAAAAGGAATTTACAAAGTACCGGCGTCTTTTATTGTGTTTTATTATATCAACACGAAAGCTGTTAAAAGTGCAAATAAAATTACGACAATTATTTCAAAAGTTTTCAGAATTTAAATTGATTATACAGCCACTGTCGAGACCTTCCAATGGGTGTTTTAGTTTCGGTGTATGGATAATGTATACGTTTAGTCCTACAGTAAATGTCGTCGACCTTTCGGGAGTCATTTTAGTTTGGGTGTATGTATAATATACAGCACATGTGTAGTATTTTATGATCTTTATATTTAGTTAAACCAATATTCAGCAAAAATAAAAAAAAAATGAATGATTTCAGAACATTGTCAAATATTCAAAGCGTTGTCATAGAACAGTTTACACGCATGTATATTAGCTGACTTAGCTTTTGTATCGAGTATACGATATTGATAGTATTAAATCAGATTACTTAACTTTGCACGTATTCTTTAAGCACTAAACTGCTAAGATGTGAATCAGACCTATTAGTATAAATACCACGTGTGTCGCAGACAAACTGAATGGTGCACGATAGGTTTGTCTGTGACACTTGTTGCATTTATACCAGTAGATCTGAAACATCTAAGCAGTTTATTGTTGTTCTTATTCGGTTTTATATAAAAATACAATTAGGATTGATGCTTTTTCACTGAAATTTAAACCAATCTGTTGTTAACCAGCAACACGAAAAGCTGACGTCACGCGCTATTTCCCAAATAAGATTTAAAGATGAAAAAACTATATCATATCTGATTTTTTTATCAGAAAATAAACAATATTAGAAAATGATAAAACAATCATATTAAATAAGGAACGATTTCAGTGTAGAGGAACCTTTTAAATGATTTTTTAAAGAACTATTTTACGACCGGGTAGTCACACAATGGCAGCAGCAGTGCTTAGTCTTCGTATACATACACTGCAAATATCAGTGGCATTTATACCCTCATAAATGACACTCCTCATAGAAAGGATATAGAAGGGAATAGCCACATCAAATGAAAACATACGACTGTAATGCAGAAGAAACTGACGGAAGCTGACTTGGACCAATTTAGATATCGTGATGCTGCAACGGATGGAGTTGAATGTCCATGTTTTAAGCTTTCACCTTCCGCCTAGTACATGCTATATAAGCTTCCTTAAATACCAAGTTGGATTTCTCCGGTAATAATGGCATCAATGAATGGCGTGTAGGGCTGGAGAAATCTAGGACAACGGCATAATGATTAGATAACGAAGACCTCGTATGGTCGTACTGGGATTCAATGAACGTTCTATCCCATCAGCGCTTTTTAAAAAACTTCTATTGAATAATTCTGCCTCCTAGATAAGATTGTCGGTAGTCGGCGTATTATGGGCATTTACACAGCACGTGTTCTTCATAGTCAATGCCTGAATCACATACGGGTCACACGCGTCACGTGTTTACAACATTCTGGTACCGTACAGATTCTATGTACAGGCTTTACAGTACGATGCTAATTGGCAATGTACTTCCTTAGGAGGAACTGGGGAGGGGATTTCTACAGTTATCTAGTACTAAACATATTATTAGTCTTTTAGGGTTTGGTTTTATCATCATCTCAATACCTTGGAAATTTATCGTAAGTTTGGTACTGTACCGTAAAACTGCATCCGTATTTACGCGCACTAAAAGTGCATGGTATTTGGAGAATAAGTTACATTTAAAATGAACACACCACTGCATGTCTAACCTTATGTATGTCCCAGTTCATGGGACTCCATTCAGACGAACACTGAATAAGTGTTGCTAGCGGTTGTTACATTTTACGGATTGAAACACCCGATCCAATTAAACTTACGAAACGAACTGCAATCAGTGTTATTAATTGCGTTCCGTTAATGTATTAAGTACCCCATGTGTATCACCGTAGTATACGTGTCACTGTATGATCAGTATTAATATGCAGTATCAAATCAGTACAAGTATAAAGTGTATGATCAGTATAATGATCACTATATGATCAGTAGAGATTCAGTATAAACATCTCTGTAGGAATAGCATACCGCATCATTGTTAGAAAATTATATTTTCAGTATAATAATCACTTAATCAGTATAAGTATCACTGGTTGATCAATGTATTGTCAGCATAAATATCAGTGTATGATCAGTATGAGTTCAGTATAAAGATATCTGTATGATCAGTATAAGTTCAGTATAAAGCTTACCGTATGATCAGCATAAGTTCAGTATGAAGATCACTGTATGATCAGTGTAAGTTCCGTATGAAGATCACTGTACAATCAGTATTAGTTCAGTATAAAGATCACTGTATGATCAGTATAAGTTCAGTATAAAGATCATCAGTATAAGTTCAGTATAAAGATCATCAGTATAAGTTCAGTATAAAGATCACTGTATGATCAGTATAAGTTCAGTATAAAGATCATCAGTATAAGTTCGGTATAAAGATCACTGTATGATCAGTATAAGTTCAGTAAGTTCAGTATAAAGATCACTGTATGACCAGTATAAGTTCAGTATAAAGATCACTGTATGACCAGTATAGGTTCAGTATAAAGATCACTGTATGACCAGTATAGGTTCAGTACAGATATAGGACATGTGATATATTGCTGACATAAATTCGGATGGAAATATGTCGTACATGCTAACACCTAGTATTTCAATATCTCATGTGACAGAAGCTTGTCGTTTTAATATTAAAACAAATTAATCTATGGCTATATGAAAGTAAAATCAATAAATACGGCACACGTTAGTTACACAGTCATATAAAAATAAAGCCAATTCAATTACAATAAATACATTTGAGATGTAAATCAAATTCGCCTGTGTTGTTTTATTTGGCAAACGTTGTAAAACAAAAGTATACACAATCAAATCAATGTAATTCGTTTACGGCGAATGTCACTATAGAACGAGATATATGTAATTCGCTGTCCATTTCCGTGTCAATTAACATGTCGCCCAGCCTCTGTATCTCGCCGGGCTACTTCCATCCAACTCATTTAAGCGTACTATAACACTGACATTTGAAAGCTATAGGCTTTTAAATGAAAAATGTCTGATATGGTCAGAGATAGCGAGAGAAAAAACTCGCAATTTCTGTTTTATCCGTGTTTCAGACAAGGAGTCTAACGCTAGCTGGTTCAGACCAAGCTGACATTATAATCTGAAATCAAAATAAATCGCTCATGAATATTAATCAGTAAATAGGATAAAAATGAATATGTTTTGCTGGTTAATAGGAGAGCTAAAATTTGTGTTTAAAAGTGAATTCCATCCAGGATGTTTAAATAAATAAAAGTTAATGGAAATATGAAGTCTTTCATTTTAGGTTAAGTTGACTATTCTGAGCGCTGACGGTTGGACGGTCGGACCGTAGATACTAGACGAGAGAAAAGCCAATTACTGAGGAGCCGAGCACGCACCATCTGCGGTACTAATATCAAATATTAATGTTTATATTTTGCATGCAACAAGCTGCTGTGTTTTGTGGACAGGGGGTGTTAAATACAACAGAAAATGTTTAAACCGTTTTCTATTTGCCCATTAGTAAGGTGTGAAAATTCTTATCTGTTTTCTCGCTTTTTGACAAAAGTACCCTAACACCTTCTTGATTGTATCGACAGATTTTCTGTATGGTTCATAAAAACCTATGTATATAACACACTATTCAGCGAACAAAGAATAGCTGTACGCATAAGCTGGGATTAATAATAAATAACGTGTGAAAAATCCCACAATTGTTTATGACTCAAATATTTCATACACGGATTAGTGTTAGTATACCGGGTGTGTGCTGAAGTAAAAAGTAAATCCGAGGCGTTAAGGCTGTCTGTCGGGTCGTGTTCCGCGTAGTGGTTCCCGCTATCTGTAGTGCTAGGCGGGTGTGACCGTGTACAACATACCGACTTCTCTCAGTGTCGTGTGAGGCAGCGAAAGTACAACACCGGTGTTCAGCTCGTGTGTAGAAAAAACCCGACTATATTATAACGAGGAATATTTTGAGTGAACTAGGACCTAATCGGCTTCAGTCTCTATACCGTGTATAGACTAGGCCTTTATTTATTTATAAAGGACAGTAGTGTTGTATATACAGGATATATACATATTATACGTACCCGTTGAGGACCTCACCGTAGGACTTTAAATTATTTCTTAAAACCTTAGCCGTGTGTACTTAATCAGAGGAGTACATTCGCGTGTCAGTAAGCAGTGAGCTCCGGTCGGGGACAGATCGGAGGGAACACAGAGGATGGCGTCTATACCGACCTGCCCCCGAGACAACAACGGTAAGTACCACTTTCCTCTACCCCCGGGTACTGGCCCAGTATTTACTGATTTCCCCCACCCCCGGGGACACTATTATAAACTTGTCACAGGTATAAGAACACTTGATTGTCATCAGTATGTATTTAAATGTGGATATTTTCTTGGTACTGATCTGATACCCATCTCATATTTAGATTCTTTATTAGCCGATAGCTGATTCTACTACACATTGTCTCGTTCCGTGTTCTTTCGGTTATTTTTTGTATACAACAACGATCACCTGCGATCACCACAGCCCTGGGGTAGGACAGAGACGTATATATACGACTTTATATATCTCTGGGTAGGATCATGACTATCCACATTCCGGGGTATGGATGTCACGGTCTAATGCAGCCCCTGGGTAGGGACACGTTTTCTGTCCCTCATCCGTGATCATTTTGACACACGCTGAACACACACATTTTAACCCGATCAAGTGCCAAAGCTATAGTCTCGCATTAGCTCATTGTCAAATGTTGACTTTTCTTTGTACGTCTGTCAGTTAGCACCGGAAAATCATGACACAACTATTGCCTTACCCTTAAAACTGTACACAACTCCACACCTCAACATTTGTTGTATATTTACACATTTAACTGCCAACATTAGGGCCCACAAACTGGGTGTTAAGGGGTTGTCTGTAACTGTCTACATTTAGGGATCGTTAACGGACTGTAAAGGGGCTAGCATTGGATGTCTTTGTGTATATAGTGATGGCATGAGACGAAGCATTCGATCAATGAATCCTATGGGATAACGTTTCTCCCCACTGACTCTCGAGGGATGTTATTAAGTACTAAAGAGATCCGTAGATGTATTTTTTCCCACTCATGAGACTATATCTCACCTGTAATCGAAGTCGATGATTGCAATTTTATGTAAATTAGGAATAACGGTAATATACCGTGTAGAATGTTCTAGCCCGATAAACTACGGTCTATGGCCTCACAAACCCATTACCTGTTAAATAATTTACCTTTTATTTCTACCTGTAATGCTGATTTACTATTCTGTTAATGAGAAAACTAAAAGGGTATAGCGACAGTTTCATCAGACGTCTCCCCATTTACTCAAGTTGTTTATCAATTCCACGCCGAATATACGTACCAAGGTCTGACTCGCACGTAACAAGGTTGGAGGCAATTTTCTTTATTTACTTTTCTTAATTAAAGTCGGATCTACATGTCAGACTGACAAAATTATGCAAAAATATACATTACTAGAGGCAAAACACGTTATCGAAAACATCTCTGTTTCTATTGGGTGTATATTTCTGAATTTCACTATATTTTCCCGTGAGCACCACATTAGCTATTACCATATTAAAAGCGTATTTATAGAAACTTACTTATGACTTCATGAGATGTACTTTGTTTTAAATACGACACTCCTGGTATGATACATAGTGTTTACGGTTTGTGTGGGTTAACATGACTGTTGTTTGGTGTTTTGTACACTCGTCTAGCTTCACATCTTAACACCTTAACACAGGACCTGTACACTGGTCATCAGGTCATACTTACTTCTCATTTACACAACGTGAAGTTAACTGGTCAAACTTAAACTCTCATTAAAATCTATCTAACCTACAAGTACACAAGTCAAACTTACTTCTCATTTACATAACGTAAACTGGTCAAGCTAAAACAAGTTCACTGGTCAAGTTTACTTCTCATAAAATACAAGTACACTGGCCAAGCTTAAGCTCTCATTAAAATACAAGTTCACTGGTCAAGTTTTCTTCTCATACAAATGCACGTACGTTGGTCAAGTTAACTTCTCATAAATTACAAATACACAGGTCAAGCTTACTTCTCATACAAATACAAGTATATGGTCAAGTTTACTGCTCATAAACAATTAAACATACAAGTACATTGGTCAAGCTTACTTCTCAAAAATATACAAATACATTGTTCAAGCTTACTTTTCATAAATATACAAGTACACTGGTGAACTGGTCAAGCTTACTTACATACATACAAGTACATTGGTCAAGCTTACTTTTCACTTACACCTGTACACTGGTCAAACTTTATATCTTACTACGTACAGTACACTGGTCAAACTTTATATCTCACTACGTACAGTACACTGGTCAAACTATATCTTATTACGTACAGTACACTGGTCAAACTTTATATCTTACTACATACAGTACACTGGTCAAACTTTATATCTTACTACATACAGTACACTGGTCAAACTTTTCAAACTTTATATCTTACTACGTACAGTACACTGGTCAAGCTTTTGTATAACCACGTACAAGTACACACGTTTTACTTTATATATAACTACTTACCAGCACACAAGTCTAACTTTACTTCTCAAAACCAGACTTGTATGTCTACACACACACACACACAGCTATAGGACTGAATGTTATAATTGTCCACTTACAAATGACAGCATGCGAGCAAATTGAAGGTCATGACACTGATGTGTAAGATAAACCCTATTAGGGGATTTGACACTCTCGATATACATTCATCATTATAAATACACGTGTAATGATTGACAGTCACATGCAATAGGTGCACAGACAGTGTGCATACAATATTTATAAGGAGCACAAATCTCTGAAACGTGACTTAGATATCAGGTTTGTCAGAATATTATTTACACAACAACGATGCTTGAGAGCATATGTATAAACGAACAACAGAAAAGGGCGAAATCTCAGCCATATTTTGTGGATAAAATTGCCAAGATTCTGAAAGGCAGCCATGAGTCAGCCTTACGACAGGATAAAATATAACTCTTCGATTCTTCTTCTTTGAATTTTGCGCATAAAAATGTCAGTCCGAATAATCGATATATTTTATTTGCAACCGTCCATTTCTCGATTCTTAGAATTTCTATATCGTACAGATAAAAATGTAACGCTACAAAACACTTTACTCGTGTAGGTTTAGAATCTATAAAAGCGATTCAGGAAAACTTCACTGGGGAAAATGCAAATATACAGTATATTTGTCAAATGTCTGTTCGACCCTAGTGCCTGATCAATGTAAATGAGTTGTCTTGATTGAAGGAATATGCAACACTTTTCACTTTAGATTTACAGGGCGTAATATTTTTATCACTGACCCTTAGGTTTGTCTTCAGATATAAAGACAAACGAAAGCCAGTCGATGATTTGAACCAGAGGAGATCTCTAGGGCACTATCAGTGCTTTATGTGGGATATCTGATCCTGGAAACCTCTCTGGGGACAGGCATGTAGCCAATTTACCACGCCGACTGTCACACAACGTGTGTTCTGGGCAGAAATTCTGACCCCGAAATAAGTTAACGAGGAGTGTGTACATCGGTGACCCGATATCCCCATGTTATTGTTCCGGGGTACACATTAACCTGCTATAATAACAACATGTCCGATGTTTACTAATTGGATCAGCTGGCCCCCCAGACACGTGGACCGATTAAGGAGGGGGGACCGTATAGGCAGAAACGAGGTTTCCACGTGAGAGACGACAGGCTAATCCAAAGCGGTGTTTACAGAAATCAAGCACCCCACAAGTTGACACTACTACTCAGTTTACATGTGTTTTCAGCGTTTTCAGATGTATTTAGGATTCTAGAGATTTCAGATAAACCTGTGACAGATTCGTATCACAGTTTATACTGGCCCGGGTGCTCCTTAGCTAATCCTGAAATATCGTATGTTCTGTTTTTGGCATTTCTTATCAGATACGTTTTTTTTTCTCAGCGTTTTCTGTAGCAAGTTGAGCACGTGAGTGACGGTGTTAACCGTTCTTTGTATACGAACGTGTCCGCAGTGGGGCCTAATGGACGCTAATAGTTCACTGTTCATTAACTCTAAATACATTTGTTATTGTCTAGTTTGAGAAACACAACGCGTGTATTGTGTGGTCTCCAAACGCTACAGTGACTAACAATAGTTTTTAAACATTCCAATAACATTTTAAGAAACATTTTCCCAGTACAGAACGCACATTACAGAACTCTGAAGTTTGCAGTAAAAAACAAACCGAGATAAAAAAAATATAAAAAGGCCGTATAAAAAAAAAGTGAAAAACTTTTTTTTGGTTTGAAAAACCAGTGAGGCACATTAAAACGCATGTAAATGCAGAATAAATCAGTTTGAGAAAGTAATGAGACGGAAAATGAAGTTTTGGTAGGACGGGAGGGGGGTGGAAGGGAACGCTAACGTGTGGGCAATACCGTCGTGTGGTGTCGACAGGGAGTGGGTTACGGGGGAGGGGGAGAGAAAAGTTTGTGGAGAAGGGGGGGACCTGAGTAAGAGAGGGGGGCCTGGTAGGGGAGGGTGTGCAGTGAGGCTTGCGTAAGACACTAATTGGAATGTTGCTTTCTATAATTGTTGTGATGCCAGGAATCTTTGACTACTGGTTACGCCTTGTGAAAATGTTACGGAGCTAAGAATGCGCGCTCGTTGTTTGCTTGTATTAACTTGATGTGAGACCCAGCATCAGTTCCTAAAGACATTTGTGTGGCGCGTTACACTAACGCTTTAGAAACTATTTGTATGATAAGAACACAGAGCACACAAAGCTAGAGAAACACCGCGGGATTGACACCAAAATTAGGGCATTATAGGTCCGCTCTAGTTAACGTTATTGGACGGTAAATAAAACATGAATTCCTGTCCATCCTCTTTATTCATGTAATGAAATAGAGTTCCATTTACATACATCTAAACCCTTCTAATGACCAAATGGCGTTATTCCTGTATGCATTTGTGGGTAATAAATTATCTTGGAATAATATTTGATTGAGAGAAGACGGAATCTTGCTCATAATTGTTTTTAATCGACCTGTTACTAATAGGAGTGAGCGATGTTTCCCTATCAATAATTCAAAAATGGTTCTTGCGCCATGTTCCCAGCGTCTGGACCCATGGAGATATGTCAGTTCTTCGATCGCCCATCTATGTATCTAGCATGAATCATGTGTGATTGATCTGTTGTACGTACACACAGCTAAAACCATGTATCGGCAAATGGTAATATAACTGACACGGTGTGCCCGCATTAGTCCTATCAGGGCCTACCATACTCTATCAGAGCCGAGCTTCGCCTGATAGATCATCTATGACCACGGAAATATCGGATTGGAAAAAATTCTGATGCTTCAAACTGCATCAGATAGGTGGGAGTTGAGGTTCTGTGTATATGAATACCAATGGGTGATGTGACGCGATAAAAGAAAAAAATAAACAGGATGAATACTGAAAACATAACGACTAATGTCTAAAAATTGATCCGATATTTTTAAGGGCAATATGTCATATGTAATTTTGAAAGCATTTGTGAAAGACCTTTAGCATAAGCTTTGTTCTTGAGCATTGGTATGCATCGAATGGTTTTAATGCCAGAAGTAGCCATGAGATATCTGCGCGGTGTCTGATACCAAAGTACCATAGAAAGCTATTATGGACAAGTGACAGCGCATACTAATCCATCACGTGCATTGTAAAGCAATGTACTCCAAACAATACAGATTAAACACTATAAATATGACAGCTGACATTCAGGAATTGTCCTATACAACAAACTACACGAAAATAAAATCATAAATAATTAACTACACGAAAATAAAAATCATAAATAATTGGTATACATGTCAAAATATATCTATATTCGCTGACCTGAAACAAACTGTAATGAGAAACAAGGAAATATTGATCGTTCGCGTAAATTATTACTTGTTTTCAAGTAGAGTACGATTCTTTTACGCAGTTAAAAGGACACGTGGACATATTGCTTCAGAAGTCTCGTGTTTCTTGTGGCTGCAGTTCTGTTCATGGTGCTTACTAAATATCCTGTATTTTTATATTTTGATGTTTTTATACGATTTCATTTGGTGACGTGTAACGAAAAGATATCGCAAAAAGACTGCATGGTTTCAAAGCGCTAAATTGATGCCATTGCGTTTAGAAATAAAAATATAAAAAAAAAAAAACATTTTAGAGACCATTTATCAGTATGCATTATAGAAGGGAATGAACGGAAATTATAAGGCTTGAGCCTGATATTATGACATATGAATTGAATAGACCGGCTTAGCAGTGCCACTGTTTGGTTTATGTTACCAGGGTTTCGTCAGAGTTCTATACATTCCTCCATCGATCTAGTTGACTTGACGCCGTTACAGTATAACATACTGAATTCAATATCATTAATGCAATAGATAGCTCATCCGCGTCGAACCACATGGTCAGTCCAGGTTTTATATGAGGTTGTTTGTTTGATTGGAGATTGAATAAAGTTGGGATCCATACAGATATGTTCTGAATTGGAGAAGTCGACTACAATCCTGTTTAAAACCCCTGAAGTAGGATTCGTTTTACAAGTAAATACGCTGATTAAGAGTCCGGGCGCCAGGAAATAATCCCGTCACGATTTTATCAAAAACACAAGATACCGAACAATTGTAACGGAGGTATATTATATTCCAGACAAAAGTTCCGCCTTCGTGAACACGTGCATTGCATTTCGTAGCTTTTAATACGTTTAAACCCGATATATGTATTGTTTATCTAGATTACTTTACACAGAAGCCATCTATTGTGCGTGTCTCCAGTACCGGCACCGACATACGATGTGAAGGCACATATTACCATGCTTACTCTGCATTCTGCTCTCCGGGCAGTCATTAGAAAATGTGATGCTTGAACATTGAAATATTTACTTTTTGAAATCCGTCCGTTTACTCCTGGGGATTCCGGGCTGATATGTATCTCCAACTCATTAGTGGGAACTGTTTCAGGTGCTTTTAGACAGATCTGTCATTCTGAAGGATCTATCACATTAGCAAGTTCTATTTCAAGTCTGAGCTTCCAGCGACCGAAGTCGGAACCAAGAGATTGTATCTTCTATTTTCATGAATTGGCTGGATTGATACATAGGAGTATATGTATACATTCCGATATGATCAGAACGCTCAGCTATATCTTGCCACGAGCAAACTTAAACTCACACGAGGATAGGAGAATATAATGAAGATAATTCAATTTTATGCAGTAGAATTTTCTCTGTAACATCTTTATAATTCAGCCTAGCTGTTTAAGGTTTTTCTCCGATATTCCCCTAGGCAAGATAACTCCACGTGATGTCTTTTTTATTGCATTAAATAAATTTATTTCCCCAGGGGCAGGATAGCTATAACTTGCTTTGCAGGCATTATTAGGTTATTCAACATGTTGAGATTTACTTACAGGCAAAATCAGAGGTAAACAATTTGTTTATTTTGAATGTTGGCTCCACCTGATGTCATATTACATCCTATTATAACTTATTACGTTTGTTGTGCCACACGGGTGGTGGAGCATACGGTATTACGTGTGCGCGTGCGGATAGCATGTGTGCGTTTTGTTGTCTGGTACAAAACCTTGTGTACGTAGCCGTGTTTACAGGTGTTTAGGTCTTTGTCAGTAGGTAAAACCCCTTGATCCGGTATTAAACCATTCTAAATAGTCCTCAACAAGTCTTAATCGCTTTTGTAACACTAGACCGTAAGAAGAAAACAAAATAAGCGTCGTTTAAATCACCAATGGCCAGACTAATAACAAACTGTTAGTGACCCAAACTTAAGGATAATCTGTATATCTATATATTTCAACACGGTGTCAATGGGAGATCATTTTAATACTCCAACTTCCTGGTGAGTTCCCTGCCCAAGACGGCTTTAACTTTGATATCTCTACTCATTATTTGACACGTACTAGATCTGGCATCTTTATCCCGCCAATTATATATATAAACATACAATCGTTTAAACGATAGAGATTATAAACAGATGTGGTCAATAGGGTATTAAGGCAGAGTTTGATCGCGTCGCCAGGTCACGTTCACTTGCCAACAGACGCAGGCCATTTTAATGTCTTCCAATTTAGTTTTGCAGCATCTGGAGCCGTAAAAACGCGACCAGAATATATATGCTGTGGTTTCATAGCGTGATGAGGTGATATTTTGTTCAAATGGAATTGATTTCAAACGATCATTGCGTTAGAAAGATGCCCTTTCTTCACCCCGTTTTTGCATTTTTGTAAATATTCATTTCCGAATTTTATTCACTTCTCATCTGATTTGAAAGCGAGGTCTGTAAATGATGTCAGCCTGTCTGCCCTTGGCCATTTAATCTGCCAGTTTTAGTTTTAAAGCCATCACTAACTTAGATGATTGTTTTATATCAGACAACACGAGACCGTGCTATTGTCATTTAGCAACTAATGTTTGTTCTACGGTCTTCCAACTTATATTTTTCATTTTCTATTGCGGTTTCAATTTTATTATTTATTATTTATTATTTTTTCATTTTCAAAGTTATAAGTAAACCGCATATTCAGCGTTCTTCTTTCTCGACATGACATTTTTACAATTTTTATATCATGATTTTTAACTTGATTGAATGCCGAGACGTAACGCTGTGACACGATAGTGCTTGTTTTGCGCGAATGTCACAATATCTTACTATATGGAAAACGTCGGTTTTGCTCCTCAAAACATAATAAAAACTTCCCTGTAATAGATATAACATCCTATTCAGAGCAGACCCTGTCGTAACAGTTACATGCTAGCGGTTATTTTCCGCCCGTTTTCTACCCGGATGCCTCGTCTAATGATCACCCTGACTGTTCAGCGCCACCCGCGTGAAACCTTGGGCATCCATTACAACAAGCATGGGTAGTTTTAGTTCAGTTTGTTCTGAAAGCGTTGTCAGCGAACAAGGAAAAAGATGTCAAAATTAGTTCGAGTTAAAAAAGTTTTATAAACAGACAACGATTTATTGCTATACTTGCTATACACACCGGTTTGTTTATGCATCAAGATTATGTCAGGAAGTTTGAAATACAAATATGTCAAACTGCTTCCCGGTAAATGACAAAATGATGGTGTGGATACTTAGTAAATATCTAAGAATATCATCAACATTATATAGATATTTTATTTGAAAAGATACAGTGATAAATAATGATAACGAGAAGACGCGTTGAAGTAAGAAAATATGAATATCCGTGATGTACCCAGCATGCTCTCAATGCTGGATGACCAATATATTAAAATACGTTAAGTTGTGAATTACACAGGGCATGAAGAAACCCCCATCTCCCCTCCCCCTCCCCTACCACTAGGGGGAGACAAGTAAGAAGGACAGTCCCTATCTCTGAGGAGACACCCCTTCCTCCCCTCCCCTCCCCCTCCTACACTAGGGGGAGACAAGTAAGAAGGGCAGTCCTTATCTTTGAGGATCACACCCTAGTTTCGTTATCCCTGAGTATACATGTTGATATAATGAGTACGTCTGGGGAGGGCATCAATGGCTACCTAGCAGTAAACACCGGCCAGGATAAGATAAACCAGAGCCGTCGTTTGGAGATAGGGGTCGAGATAATTAGTCACCCCAGATTACAGAATCCTAAGAGGCTTTCATACCTGTCTGCACACCTATGGGGGCCAGCTCATTTGTCCGACAATCCATGACTAAGTATCTACCTCAATACAACACCCATTATTCAAGAGCCTTCACCTGTTCCATTTTTCTTTCATGCCGCCTTGATGCCTTTTTTCTCACACAAATCTGTTTTTACCTGTTTAGTTTTTTCTTTGGAAACCGACAAGGTTCCTCGCTTACTCTGCTGGTTTTTAAACAGTTTCTAGTTTTTATCAAAGTGAACACTTTTTATCACGCGTTATGTTGTGACTGTAAACATCATCAGTAAAAAAACTACTGATCGCTTTATCCTGAAACGTTGAAGTTTTTTGCCAGGAAGAATAAGACGTCTCCAATATCAATACCCATTCAGTTGGAAACGTTCTGTGAATACCTGATTTTAAGCATGCACGACAAATGTGACACGTCTATACTATATGAATGGAAACGTTGCGATCTCCAGGTCCTTATCTGCCAGAATGTATCTAGTGCCTTAACCTCTATCATACTAATTACGCTCATTAGCAATCATTAACATCAGGCAAGCCCTTTATTCTATTGTGTTCGCTACTCGTATAGAGTTATCCGTACTTGAATGCCTTCGATGTGATAACGATGGCTCATTCAGGCTATCACGTGTGAACGGTGTCCACCATTGTTGTTCGACTGGCGTCATGTGGTGTGATGAAACAAACTTGAGATATTTGACAGTAACCGGACTCGAACTGACCGACATATTACAAAACAACATCTGACCGTACCTGGGGACGGTGGTCGGATTACATCCCCGAGTGTCGCGACCCCTGGCGGGACCAGCCGGCTCGAGTGGTCGGTCGAGCTCGTCCTTTATAAACAGGAATGCTCTCTTCAAAAGTTATCCATGCATTTACCGGCTAATTCCGGTTATAGACCAAATCCTCACGCATAACATGGTCATATTGTCTGTAACAGAGAAAGATTTACGGCCGAGCTGCTTCCAAATCTCTTGAAGTTATATGATAGTACACAAGGGTATTTGTCCAAGTCCACAAATCATTATTATGACTAACAAGATATTTCGATCGCGATTCATAGCTACCACTTGTAGATTTCCATAATTGACACAATCCTGACAATAATCAGAAATTATTAAGTGTATCAAACCTTTGAATTCAAATTATTGATCTGCGCGTGGCAGTTTTTATTTATAATTCAGACAAGTGGCATCCGGTTGTGTCATATAGGAACCCCGTGTTGATGTCTGTGGAGTCCCCACAGCGTGTTACTTGTCACATCATATTTCGGAATGACGGCTAAACAGTGTGGAGCGTAGAGAAACTTCTCTGTATTTAAAGCCATAAACAGAATCCGGTCGTTGCAATTTCACTGTTTTCTTTTCAAACGTGTCAATAAATTGAGCCGAGCTTGAAATTAAATTGATTACACTTTAACGCAATAGAGCACCTGCTGCTTTGATCAAATTGTCAATCTCGGCAGAAATTATATTTCTAAGTGAAATAATTATGCGTTATTTTCAGATGAAAATTAAATTGGCACTCTTCTATAATTGATGACGTCACTTTTGGCAAGGATACAAAACAAGACCAGTCATTTAGAATTGTTAATAACACGAAACAGTCTTGTTCACTTAGAGTTTTATTTATAATCCATCTTAATTGACCATGTGAAAACTTGGCTAACTGGCCTTAGCCTTTGTCTTACTGTTGATATATTGACCGAGGTCCATGTTCTTCCGTACTTAAAGCGATTCAGTGCCATTGTTTCGTTCCGTTGAAACCGATAAGGATGGCGTACGAAGCTTGTTTATACTCTTGGTCCGTGCACACGGCCACGCGCTCGGATCCAGTTTCAAAACCAGGTCACAGCACCTTTGTGAGATAAGATGTGTCTGGTTCCGTTCCTGAAGCCGTTTAGCAGTCCCCGTGACTGTAATGGTCTATGTCACATCTTATTTAGCCGACACGTCTTAATATTAATATACCGAAGAAAGCATATAACATGAGTCGTAAAAGTTCTCGGGTACTGACTTCCAGGACAAGAACCCGAAAAAACCGGAAGTGTGCCCGGCTCCTGAAGTTCATTACAATGACGGGTGACGGATGTAATTCTACATAAACCTGAAGTTAAAATAACATATATCAGCTTAATTGATCGTCACTATATAGCTTAGTGAATGCCAATCTATTAATTTACTTGTCATTTTTGGTTTACTTAACAATTCATTTGTTGGTGAATAACATTAATCGGAGATATAAGACATACGATACAAGATAAACAGAGTATTCTCACTGACCGTCACACCATTGTAGTTGTGGTAAAGAAAACAGATTGATATAAGTTTAATAACTTGTTTCTGGATCCTATGTCATGTATGTAAAAATGAAATATCCTGTGTATTGTAATTGCAAATTTACGAAATAAAATATGGTTTATACTAAGGTTGACTGACCCGAAAGGTCAAGAAAACCTACGGGAAGTAGAACCTTATATCACCTAGTCATGGAAATAGTTGGCGTGATACAAATGTATATGTTACGTTATCATCGACTATCTTTAAAAAAAACAATACTAATATGCCTTTACACCATGGTCTGAATGTCCTCACTCGCTTAGCACGGTGATGGCTGCAATGTGCAACATCTGATGCAATCAGTGCGACACCTCTTGACGTCCACCTAGCTATTCAAACGGATTGAAGCATTATTGATTACGTTGGTTCATTAAACAATGTGATTGTGATTTAGCTTTATTAAAACATATACAAATCAATTTTAAATCAAGCACATTGGCAGTACTCTCACGGAGAGCGCTGACGTTGCACGCTGTTGCATTGTTCACAAGTCTGCGTGCAATACACAGCTCCGATATCGTGCTCCTCTGTACTCGTGTATCTGTCCTCAATATCAAATAAAACCTGTTCATCTGTTTGTTCTGGCGACATCTGCTTAACGGGACGATCAGAAATGTATTAGAGAAAATACGTCAACAGAAAGCACTGTGACAAAGAAAAATGGTAGATTTATGAGATACAATCTGGAGACGTGCGAGTCGCCATTCACGTGTGAACACCAAGACCCTGATGACAACATCCACATGCTGACCTCATAGCGCTGTCCCCAGAATACAAATTAGTACCTAGTCTATTATTCTTTTATCACATATTATTCTGTATGAGAAAATCGTTTTATCATTCGGTGAATTCTATAGAAATAAGTCGGGAAATATAGGCATGGACTGACTATTGAAAAAAATACAGAGAAAGGGAGAAAAAAAACCGTCGGGAAATCGTAAACGAATATAAATGAGCACTGCTGATTCGCAGTTTGAAAATAATCTTCGGAATTAAAATAAAAATGTGTCGCAGTCAATGTAAATTTCAATTGCTGTATGAAGCATCAGCTTGTGAATCACGAGAACACATGGTGTGATTCATGGCCGGGACTAGTTGGCCGCCATCCAGATACACATGACAACTTCTTACATGTTATCACGAAAAATCGAAGAGCTAAAGCTGTTTTTATATAAAATATATCTTTAAATTTGAAATAAATACGGCAGGTGTATTTTAAAATTAAAGTTAAAGTATAATTGACGATCAGATTGTTAAGAAGATGATCGGATGTATCCGTTTTAATCTTGATATATCCTCGATAATCTGTATTTTTGTGAAGATTTAGGGGGCTTTTGAGGAATGGGTGGATTTATCTCAATTAGCACCTTTGGTATTCTTACACGAGTATATCACGAAATCAAATAGGTCACATATGGGTTTATATACTTTGATATCAAATTTAAACGACGACAATTTGACAAAATGTCCTCGTATAAAGTTTTATAAAATGTAATCTGGCGATCTCATCAGGTTTAGTGGAGTGCGATGACTTCATGGCGCTGTGTCTTTACCGGGGAACATTCGCGGCAATTGGTGGGAATGTGGTTATGAATATTCATGAGCTCGTGGCAGGTGACACCAACATCCTGCATAATACAAAAAATGATATCGTGTCATTGAATACTCGGTACAGCGTATATAAGTATATGGATTGATATAGCGATAAAAAAATCTAGTCCATATACGTTATAAGGTAATAAGATGTAACATCGCCGAGATGATAATATTTAGAGTGACTATGATACATGTTTGAAGATTGGAGATGGAAAATACTTTTACACTTCACAAGTGACCGTATCCATTTCGGCTTCGATCCACAAAATTCTTAATTCCATCAATTTCAAGTAGAAATACCGAACATAAATTTAAATGAAGACCATGGGGATTACAAAAGAGTTCTGATTCTCCTCAAGAAAACCGCTTTTGTAGATCACGTGTTTTTTACGAACCAATCACTTGTAACAACCAATCGAACGCAATAAGAAATTAGCCATGTGGATTTTTATCTGCAAGGACCGAAAGCTAATGAATTACTTGTTGTCTTTATTCTTTGATTTCTCACGGACGAATCACACATACCTGCTTACAGTATCTCTAGAGAGTTAACTTTATAATATATGTCATTGTTTAGATTGTGTACACTTCTAATTATACTTACCATGATGGGTAAGTGTGATTAAAAGTATGGCTCCCTGTTAACACTATCCGCTTTGGCCGAGCTAGAAATAAAATATGGAATGTCCTAACGACAATATGTAACGAGATGTCTATGTCGGCCATGACGCCGTCACTAAGTACCCATTATACTGTCTGGTCCTGTACAAGTTCAGCGTTCTCTATCCATTTCTCATCACTTTTTGGGAGGAAGCAATGTGAGTTGATTTAGTATGGTGTGTCTTAGACTTAGATCCTCACACATGTTTTGGTTCTAAATGTGACCAATTCCAAACAGGAACCTACCAAAGATTAATGTTTTCATACACATCGACAAATTGGAAATTCTCACTCATCACATCGCGAAGCGTTTAGATGATACTGTTAACAAACGCCCAGGTGAACAAGATCCAGTGATGTTTTAAGAACGGGAGTAAGATGTTGTTGTGCATGTGGAGGATATTACCAAGAGATTGATGCGATAACGATAAATTAGATTTACTTACAGTTACGTGAACTGCATTTTTAGGCACCGAAGCTGATTTATTTACTCACACAAACTCTTCCAGTCTTTTGAGAAAAAAAATATAACGCCTGCAACTTGAGCTCAAACATTTCACAATTACCATTTTAACGAGTTCGGAAAACTTATCAGATCTTGGCATGGCCATTAAGAAGATCCTGCAGATGAGACTTTTTGTCCGTTCTGCAATGAAAATATAGCAAATGAGAAAACTTCTTTGTCATACCCAATTTGTATCTATAATAGCAGTAGTCACGGTAGAGTTATGAACCAGGAAAATATGTTATGAGATGCAAAAGTACCCTTAAATGGTTACATATTTGTGTTTTTGTAACCATAATTATTTCACGGAACATTTTTTTTTTATAATTTAAAAGACACATCGAAAATGAATATATATATATATTATACCAAAAATGTTAAAGTTCATTATAAAAAAATGATGTTATCCAATTACATATTAGCATTTTTGAAAAATGAGATTTTTTTTTCACCTTAAAGTTGCAAATTACATGGTCGTAAATCAAATGTTCCGATGTAAATCACCAATATTTAGAGAATATGTTTTGCAGTAACTTTAAGTACGTCATATGCTTTCCTGTCCCTGTAATACAGTAAGAGCATTTACCACACATATGATAATGACTGTTGTCTGGTGATTTATTCCAGTTACAGAAGCAAGCGTTTCCAAACCAAACTCGATCCTTTAAGCCACACAAAGCAAAATATCAATTAACAATGCTTTATAAAAACTCGACAGAGTCGGGATTTTTATTCTTTTACGACCAAATGATAATTATAGGGTTTTCAAAAGTTAACGACTGGCCGTCTAATTGCTTATTTTTTGGCTGATTGATTTTGAGTTTAATTAACAGCCAAGCACCACTAAGGTTTCTTCTGATAACCTGTACGATACAGTCGTAATCTTGTCTTTAAAAAATAGCAATCGCCTATAATCATGTACGGAGACCTGTATTTTTAAAAGTATTTTCCTTGGTAAATTTGTAATTGCCATTGGTCTTGGCCGTATTTAAAAATGTAATAAAAAGATTTTAAACAAAACAACAACAAAACACACAAAACTGAAACAATGGATTATTGAACATGCCTTTTTTTTTTTTTTTAATTGTAACATTTCAAAGCAGACAACGAAAGGTCGAGGAAAAATCTTTCTTTTTTGAGAACTTTTCGATCTCCAATTTGGGGTTTCCATGAAAAATTAAGTAGTTTTTTGTAGAACCAATTTCAGAAAAAGACAGCGTATGACGTCACAAGCGCACAGACAAAGCTCGTTGCCTCCACGATCCCGCATCCTTCCCCTATTATATAAATATTATATCCTCATTGTCCATTGGACATCTGCGTTCATATGATGACTGGGAAACGATAATGATGTCGTGTACGTTCATTAGTCTGACGAAAACCTTCAGAAATAGGTGATATCTTTATTTATATCTATGTATATATTGATCGGTATTCACAACTCTTAATATCCGGCATGAACGCTCAAAATAGCCCAAGTCCCTGTATCATGAAATGTCGTTAACGCTATTTGGAAGACGTCTTTCTTGCCATTAACGGCAACGTGTTGCATTGCTTTAATTGGTAAGTTAGCATTGTCCTGCCTGGATCGACACCTGGTGATGGTAGCCACAAAACTGCTCGGATATTGACGTCCTACGTTACTCCAGTTTTTCCATGGCAACAAATATCATGTCTAAAATGCTTCCCCGGTGTGTTTGTGTGTGCTGTAGCTTCAAGTGTTTCAGAATCTGCTAGCGTTCGCGAAACTCGATAAGCAAGAAATACGGGTTTTCCAATTATTACAGGTAAACTTTTATCGGAATACCCGATTGGAGATAAAAGAGGATATTAATTTTAAATACATCTCTAAAATATCATATTTTATTTATTTTCCTCGTTATATTAAGACTGGCTTCTGATCATGAAATGAAAGATGATAGTACGTTGGGGAAGACATGCGGGTTAGACCTAAACAGTTATACCTGGTGTATGGTGGTGAAGTGGTGTTGTGTAGCGGTGCATGTTGATAGGGGTGTACATGTATGAACGAAGTTGCTAGTAACCTTTAGAATAAGTCGTTATTTGACGAGTGACATTTCTCAAGTTGATACAATGTAAACGTTGCCTTGAATTGTCGGTGGCATTCCGTCATCACAATTACATTAAACTCCTACAGTGTTTCTGCAAGTGCAGTTAAATGTTGCCAAAATGAAAGATGTTTTGTAAGATTACAATTTAATTAAAATGTCAACTTAATAAAACTTTTCTCAGCTTCTTTACGATGAAAACGTGGATGGGTGATAGGGGGTGGTATTCAAAGAAAGGGCTCGTTCAGGAAACAATATAGATAATGTGAAATTCCCTTATTGATCTGTCCAGTATAATACCTTCTGTAACATTATACATGTGTTACTGAATATATTTAAACGTTTTCCTCCCCCCACCCAACCCCTCTTTTATATCAGATAGCAAGATAGGTATTTTAAACAATGTAACCGCAGAGACTTGCTGATAAACTCTCCGAACCAAAGTCAATTATAGCGCAGCCAAGACTAATCCACTCTCTAACCGCAGTCAATATTACCTCCGGATGTTGTCATTACATAGGTTCCTGTTAGAATCGTAAATCAGTAACACGTTAACTGGAATTTCTGATATAAAAATATAAATAATTTGTCAAAATGATGGCCTGGTCACGAGCGGCAAACCGATGCATGAGTCTTGGTGAAGTGTTATTTGTCTTGTACCGGGGTACACTCCCCTATTGTACCCCGTGTCGACCCGTACCAGTATGACACATAATTGTTATACGGAAGTTTTTTATTTGTTTTTGGCCGTTCGTGTGTCTGCATTTAATTTAGGTGCAAGTTTTAAGATTATCACAATGTCCTGCCAAAACTAGTTAAACGTTCCCTTTGATCAAATAACACCAATCTAACACAATCATGCATTATACTTTGACTTTCAAATTCATTAATAAATATTGGTGAATTGTTCGTTTCTGGTTTCGAAATTTTGATAAGCAAATTGACAATGGTTATACATTTTATATATGATTTACAAAAGTCGTTAAGGATTCTTACAAATTTTTCTCGTGTTCACGTTGATGGCATAGCCATGATGATAGTCCTGTTAGCGGCGGTTAAGGTATGGGGGTGTGGGAGGGAGTGAAATCTTCCGTGTAGACTTTTGACCCCCCTCCCTTCATCCTCAACTGTAGATGTGGAAAGATTGTTTGGGAATCAAAAGGATGTTTCCCTCCATTTGTAAGGATAATGATGCTTGTTTTAACAGTGATGATCGTTTATTTCATTGCGGTATCGTCTGCCAACTTTCCCGCCTATAGCTGTACCCAAGCAATCACCATTCCAATTACCATACACACCTAAACTGTTTTACATGTTTACCTGAATAAACAAACTTTTCTGTTGATTTTCCCGTTTCAACCTTAGATATGTAAATGTATGTATATGTAGCGAGCACTGATTGCTCTCGAGTAATTCTGCTTCCTCAAACAAGTAGCCCCGTACTGATAACCCGGTCGCTCAATCGAGTAGCCCCCGTACAATACACACGCACTGATGAATAGTGTTATTGCGATTGATATCAGCAGTATATGAAAAATGAACAGGAAAAACCAGCCTTGGTGTCACACGAATTCTACATATAATATTTACTTGCCTTAAGTATGATTGATTACATATATACTTGTAATGTCACATTTCTTTTATTCGTTACAGCTCGCGAGAGTGATATCATCTTTTAATTTCCCAATAGGGTTCAGAAAAGTCCACTTTACACCGCGAATCTCCGAGGCGTGTCCGATTTATCATTAGATCACAAAAGTTGACGTATACATATTAGGAATTCGCCTACAGATCAGCGAGTCTATACGGGGTGGTAATCCAGGGTAATACTGGCATACCTGTCTGAAACCCCGCTGAGGAAATTATTAGCTGTATAAAGCAATTAGAATAAAGCTATTTTATAAGATTTTAATACGCGTTTTTCCCTTCTGTGACTAATAATACCGGTATGAAGTATCCGTTGATCCGGGTGTGTTCGGGGTAGTTTAGGGTATGCCGTTTCTATTCCTTGTTCGGTATTTATACGTCTTTGCGTCACAAATGTTGTTTGCGTTATAAGGCTGCTTGCATTGCTAGATATTACCTCCACTAGAACTCTTCACAGAAATTATGGTGCAGCACAAAAAAAATGGTATTCAGTATTGGCCATAAAAATCATCGTTAGTGGCAGAGTAATGTGAATTGAATGTTCGTGTGGCAATAAAACAAAATACTTACCAATATAAACATGATAAAGTTAATGGGCCGTTACGGTTGATAGGTCACACGGGACCCACGCCATCCAGTATTCATGAGCAAACTTGAATTGACGGGAGAGAAAATTGAGGTTTGATATTCTAGTGTTAATTGACAAGTATCGGGGTGGAGGTTGATTTTTTATGTTTGGGTGGATGAGGGCATTGACCATATATGGTAATACGGGGTTTACTTCCAAGGCTGAATCAGGAAAAGGGGATAGGGTGATTTAAAAAAAAAATGTTGGAAACGTTTTCTTGGGGGATGGGGTCTACATGGTGGATAAACAACAAGAAGTATTTACTGCAAATTGAAACTAAACGAACCCAAATATTTCTAGTCAAAAAGTTAATTACCCATTGTTCAGAAGGGCTAATTAGACAGTACAGAAATATAAATAATTTAGTCAAGAAATCGATAAAACAGTCAATCTGTAAATGTATCAGAGAATCAATCAATACATTAATCAAGGTTATTAAATTGTACAGACAGAATCGATTGTAAACAACGTGAACATACACACTTCTGAGAATATGACAGATTGTCAACATCAGTTTTATTAGGGACATTACACTAGTAGCGGACACTCAACAGATGATATACGAGTTAATTATTAACATGGGACGCATTCATTGGTCGACAATACGTAGGGATACGGACGGAACAGGTGCTACAAGAGAAATACAATGGACGAGGGATCACAAAGGCAAATAGACGGAATAACAGAGAAAGACAAGGATAAATATGAATGAGAGAATAAACAAAGATCCGTGGACGAAAAAGAACAAATATGTTATTATTGATTAGGAAGGTATGTCTATTGCTATAGTGTCTACAGAAAGATTTAAACGTGACATAAAATGAAAGACGAATAATTGACAGAAAGAATACAGTGAACGAAAAAAAAATGCGGATGAAGAGTGGCCAGGAGTGGGTCGAGGATTAGACAAAGTGAGGGGTGAGGGGATGCCAGTTTGGCTGTTGTAGAGCAGATACAGACCCCCAAAATGACACGGAGCAGTTTGAAATGGATTTTATGGCCCACGGGTTATGTACTTTAACAGTCGTAAGTGTCATACACGTACTGATTTGAAGTGCAAAGATCGCACTTTGAATCAAAGAATCTTCATAAAAACGACAAAGGTCAGAGGCATTTTGTTTGTAGATTCAAAACGTGGTATAATTTGATTACGGGAGGCTGCTAACCTCACGTGCGCGCCTGTAAGCCTACAGTACAAGTGTGAGAACACGCCTGTAATCCTACAGTACTAGTGTGAGAACACAGACCTAATAAAACGTGAAGTGTGTTTTGATACAGAGTCTGGTGAGCGTGAACTGTCCGTGTTATGTTGTAGCTAGGTCGGGGGAAACACGTCATCACGAAACAATGACAAGTTTTATTTAAATATAACCCCGTTTCTGACCTTGTGGTCAGTCGTGCCTTAATGTGTCGTATACAGGTACGCCAGATATGTGTATCACGGGGCCTGCTTCCTTCCTAGGTCAACATTTATGTTTGGGAAAATACACCAATAAAATGATCTATATAAACAGTGTGTATAATTTATAAATATTTTATTATATTTGTCTTGTGATTTGATAGTTCCAAAAATGTTATGTAGACATTTTATTATTCAAATTCAAATTCAAAAATTTATTTGCACATTTGTAACTACAAAGTAGTTTGAAGGCAAAAACAGTGAAACACAGTGAAATATATACATAGACATGTACATGTAGAAAAGTCGCAAAGTGATTGCTTGTATTTAATTAACATAGCTTCAAATAGATTTTTTTAAGCTGCAAAGTCCATACCTTATACTGTCAGCAAGCCCACTCTCCTCAGTTCTAGAGGCTGTTTAATGAATAAGCAAGAGTCCAGTATAAACTGCGAGTTGTTTGTAGATAATATTGAGGTCAAATAATTGGTAT
>JAUMHH010169328.1:0-16429 GCA_032359455.1 Chlamys rubida | reverse complement strand
CAAAAAAATTTATATATATATCTCTATTTAAGTTTGAAGTTTGCACCGTTGTCACAGACACAGTGCCATTTTGAGGATTTTAAGGATATTCTTCGTTGGTTTCCTGGCTACGGAAAAGCAGGTGGCATCATCCTGTATATCATGTTACTTCGAAGTCAATAATATAGGTAGTAAAAAAGTTAAGACACTATATTATTAGAGAAATCTATATTGAACTCTAGCACTGTTGAAATTATCGTGTTAATACGCGTTCTGACTGAATTCTTCCACGTTCTTCCAGTAGAAACGAGTCTTTGTAACAGGTTTCTAGTAAACTTATCTAAGGCCCTTCCTTGAATGGCACCTTTCGGTCTGTTCCGGAAACCTGCGCCTTAATTACGAAAACCGATGTGGTAACTAATCAGTAACAACTGTAAGGAACAATCCCCTAGCCTCCCTCGGGTTATAAAGATCGTCATATGTCTCACTCAATATGTCTTTGAAAAATGATATCTTTAAAAACGCTTTTAAGCTTGTTACTATAAAATCAACTGTTATATATATACATCTGTGTTCTGTAAAATATGCATCAAATTTGTGCTGATGTGCTGACTTTTACATTTGTACATTGGACATATTTCATGAAAAACGCTTTTCGATTTATTTTTGTCCTTATTTATTTTTCAAAATAATAAGGCGTTAAACAAATCGTGTATGTTACATAAGTTTTATTGTACGTTTCTTTACGACCTTTGTATATCCCATGTCAATCTCGCGGTCAAATCCCACTCCCTTTCAAATCCCTATCAATCATCTCCAAACCCTATAAGTGTCACTTCATAACTTTGTTAAGCATTTCATCCTTTCACTGTTATACATTCCATCAAATGAGTTTCTCAAAACCCCAGTAAATTGATCCATTCGTGGAATGCCTGTACACGCTTCGCTCAAGAGCCGTATGTCCCTCTCAAGGCCAAGTATGTTTCAACTCCCTTACTCTTTCCTGCCCATTACACAATCTCCTAACCCCCATATGTACTGTATACGCCCCCTTTATGTATAGCATACAGACCCGTGTGTACCATCCCAAATTATTGCATGTTCGCATGCCAAGCGTATACTACTCCCATTGAAAATTTTGTGAAGAATTTTCCGACTTCATTTGAAATTCAAATGATACCTGATTTCCCTGCAGACGCAACCATTCAGATCCCGTCATATATTTTGCTGTGGTGTGCATCGTGCGGAAAGTATTTAATTTTCACGTAGCTAATTATTTCGGAATATCTCGCTAGTTTTGAATTTAAAACGAGGCTGCCTTTGATGAAAGTCTACATTGATACGATGATTAGTCCGTCTTTTCCTGGAAAATGAAAAAAATCAAATTGTAGGCGACAGTGAAACGCTAGAAATAGGGATATGGTATCACACGCATACTGAACCTGTGACAACCCGATTTCCTCGGAGACGTTGATTGAACGGAAGCGGAAATGTATAGCACGTGCAACAGATATAGGGTGCTACTAAATAGCGGAACGAAATAAAACTACGGTCAACAAGTCAAGACAGAAATCACGCGCACGGAAGACCAATTTGAACAGATATGCAATTTATAAAGGAAACGGCATAAAAAGGCTACAAACAACCCCTAAGATCGATATTTATCTTTTTATAACTGATAAGGTTTCTTATTTTGATTTAAAACATCGATACATGCTCTATTAATTGTTCATACTTGCGTGATAAACCCGAATGTACAGAGTGTGGACCTTTCATCATCAATTATTCTTTGATTTTTATACTTTTTAGCTGAGTTTGTGTTTTGTTTTTTTAAATCTCAATGATGAGTATGACACACATCAATATTACAATTATGTAACTTCATCAACATCGCCACGTTCGTGTAGTAACGTGGCATCTATCACCTCGTCAACACCGGTACCGCCACGTACTTGCACGTTCAGTCACGTGATACACGCAATCTCGTCAACACTCTATGAACATGCCATCACGTGGTACACGTAAACTTGTCGCTATCGCACGTACATTTCTCAACTCGGTACGTACCAGTAATCACGTGATACATGTAACATCGTCAACACTGTTAATGTTAGTCAGGGGGTTCTCATACCGAACCATGTACCGGTAACCAATAATGTTATCACGTGTACACGTAAACTTGTCATTACCGCACACGCGTGTAAAGACTAGGTACATGTAACTTTATTAACAGTACGTACATGTGTTACGTTGTACACATAACGCCGTCATCACTACTCGTCACCACTGTACACTTACGTACATGTAGTCACGTGGTATACGTACAGTAACCTGGTCAGAAATGTGCATTTAATCACGTGATAATCGTAATCTCGTGAAAACTGTACATTTACGCGCATGTGGTCACGTGGTAACCTAATCTCGTAAACACTATGTGTAATATATATGTATTGTGCTGCATGAAAGCTACTCCAAACATTTGTGTGATAATCTCCGTTTGTGGTATACAGACAGATTTACTCGATCAAAGCATTGGGATATATATCCTCTCTGGTACCGTCGTCTTTCCTGAAATCAATGTCGGCATTCAAAACGCCAATTATGACATCGAATTCATCAACATCGTAATCCCCTATGCAACTTAATGATTTAGTTAATTTCTTTCGTGGAAGAAAAGGAAGGTATCTCTCCACATATATAGTAGTTAAATAATCCAGTTCCCCGTGGTCGGCCGTTCCCTTTTATTGGATTTTATCGACAGCAGTTTTACCAAGCTTTAGTTAGGTCCAATAAAGATACTCCGATATAATCACAAGGCTTTTACTGAACAGAGGATTTAAATCAGCAAACCGGATATTAATGCGCCATCCATCGCGTGCGGTAAGCGACCACATCACACCTTTTTAGAGATATCTCTACGCCGTAATGTTAGGCCGCCAGTCGGAGTACATTGCCATTAATGAGAGGGTTGTGCTGTGTTCGGTTGACATGTTGACATGAACGCTGGTCTGGGGCGTACTCGGCTCGGGGACCATGGCAGACACCCTCTCAGACACACGATATTCCCAAGCTGCCTGGCCGACGTCACGAACCACGTACGCCTACTTGTAACCCACTAAGCCCATCTCCCTTGCTTTTGATAATTATCAGTCCCGCTACGTTTCTATGCTAGACTTCATTGATTACGTTGAATGAGACAAAATTGTAAGAGTCAAATAGTTGTTGAATCAATTCTTTTCCCCGTAAATAAACTGGCACTTCATTGGTCTTTTTTTAATACAAGATATGTTGTACAACGTAAACGCAAGAGATGGATACAACCACGCGGTTACCCAGTTATAGTAAGTTAGAAAATACAACCATGCAGTCACCCATTGATAGGTGCACGTTTAAATGTCTCTTTGTTTTGTACTATTGCATATATATATAGATACACATGTGTTAATATTTGCCCTGTTAGCCTAATCTCTTGCACTATATCTAATTGTGTAGACCTATAGTGGATAGTCAATGGTTTTCCGTTGAGTACTACAGTGCAAGTACAGCAGAATAGCCACATGAGTGATATATATGATATTTAACGAACAAAGAATTAAATTTTCATTTCATTACATTTTTAAAAAAATACCGCGTAGCAAATATTGCTACATCAGGAAAGTGCGGGAATCTGTAGCGTTATATTTGATGCCAAGTAAGAATTGATAAATTACCCAGTTATAGGAATAAAGTAAACCCAAAGTCACCCATTTACAGGACTTAAGTGGAACTACATGTACGCAGTCATCCACTTACATAACACAGCAACGTATCCTAAAACCACACAGTGACCCCAACGATAGGCCTAAAGAGCAACCGAACATCGGCCCATCAATTGGACTATAGTACAAGTCCACCAATGGCCAAGTTATTGAAGCAAAGTATTTACACACAGTGTCCTAGCCCTGGACGATGATAAGAGATTACAACAAAAAGGACGACACAGTTGAAATTAAGTCACATGTTAACTGTCAGAAAACAACTTAAATGACCACACAAGCGAACACAAGTCATACGTTAGCCATGGGGTAGTACCTCTAAATGGAAGATTTAGGCGAAAAAAATCTGGCATATAGTGGTTTGGTGTTATTTTGTTTAACGTCCTATTAACAGCTAATGCCATTTAAGGACGTGCCTCCATGTGTGTTATGTAAGCATGCATGCGTGTAAAAGTGCTGGAGCCAGGGTATGTTGGTGTACTAGCCTCCTTGTGAGAGCGCGGATCTAATGCCGATTTTATAGTGTTTTTTCACTGAAATACCATGCCAAAGGCACCGAGCACAGCATTCCGCCAGGTCACATTATACTGATAACGGGTGAACCAGTTGTTGCCATTGCCCTTAATGTTGAATGTTAAGCAGGGAATAGCAACTACCATTTTAAGGGACTTTGCGATGTCCCGGCCTGGTACCAGAACTCATTGCCTTCGTCACATGGACGAACGTTTAATATTTAAGCCAAAAATGAGGTAATGCCAAGCAAGGTGTTAGGAAATAAAAGGTAGTTAAAAGTAGAGAGACATATACAAATCCCAACTACATGTATTGCAATTGTTGCAGCAAATTTATTTTGGTCGCTTTTGTGTCCCCAAGTAGAGGGATCAAAAGCAAATCCCCAATTCTGCAGGGGATCCCAAATGAGTGGCATCGTACGGGTAACAGCAGGTGTAATATTTCTCGATCCCCGACCTGCATGGGTGTGGCATAAAATGGTATCCAAAAGGGCCACACAAGCGAAAAACAAGTCATACGTAAGTCATTGGGTACCACCTCTAAAGAAAAGTTAAATACTTAATAGACAAAACAGTATCAACATAACACACAAATCACAGTACATAATAAGACATCGTCAAAACAGTATCAACATAACACACAAATCACAGTACGTAATAATACATAGACAAAACAGTATCAACATAAAAACAGGTCATACGTAAGTCAGTAGGTACCACCTCTAAAGGGAAGATATAGGCGAAAACAAATATGTCATACAGTGGGATCGAAACGGACAACACAGGCGAAAACAAGTCATACGTAAGTCAGTAAGTACAATGTACCACCTCTAAAGGGAAGATATAGTCGAAAACAAATATGTCATACAGTGGGATCGAAACGAACAACACAGGCGAACACAAGTTGTTGGTAAGCCAAGAGGAATCGTTGTCTGATCCGTCGGTGATGTTATGTCATGCAAACAATCGCCTTGATTAGGGCAGTGCGTTTAGATAGGATAATTATCGACAAAAGTATTATCAATAATTCATGGATCATCCGAGTCATCACAACACGTGTAAATTATAGAGTGTAACATTAACGTGCTATCAAGTGTCAAGTGCTAGCGCGTTCAGTACTCCAGTACCCACATGTAAAAACTTGCGCGTCCATAGTTAAACCCCGATCGGTATCTTATCGATTAGAATTAAAAATGCATGCTTTTCAATTCAGTTTTGTACATTTGTGTATAAAGTGGTATTCATAAGCGACTTCGATCGATGTTCCTCGGCTGCCGTGTTGACATAATGATGTATATTTTATATCGGTATAAGTAGAAACAACGCGATGTATAACCATATACGTAGGTACATAGCGAGGTATATGTAGGGAACTTGACAGTAGAACAATTTCTGTTTTTTATAACAGCTTTACCCATGAGAAAAATATCGATTTATTGAAAAAGTATAGCTTAATTGCAGTGGCGATTTACAGAATAATCTTTTATTTTGGCAATTAAAGATATTGCTTTATTATTGACCAATATAAAATAGCACTTTCTATTCACTGCTTTCAAATCTACATCTAAGTTAAACATGGTGCGACGGTATTGCAAATGGTTATATTGGTGTATCTTTGCACATACACCGGCGTTTATTTTATTGCAAAAATGAAATAGCACACATGCAATTTGACCCCTAAATAATAAAAAGTTGACCTGGTGAACTAAACTTTTTTTTCTAAATAAATAAATAATCTTTATTTAACGTCGTGTACAGTGTCAACAACACACATATGGTCTGCAGAGCTTTTATTACGACGCCGCTAAGGGAACAAATGTTGTTTTCGTGGCGGAGGAAAAACCCACTGGGGGGAAAAAACGTGCCATCGGAGGGATAGCAACTAACCCTATCTGACATCACTCTCTTTTTCTGCCATCGCGGGGGCTCGAACCGAAATTCTTGAGAGAGTGAGTGGTCTGAAGTTCACGCTGTATTGCACACAGTAGTAATGATTGAGCATGTTAGCGGTCATGGCTACCGAGGCACCCACAATGTTTCTGTGAAACATATGCGCATTGGTGTTCTCCGCATCTACATGAGTATGTGAATCTACGTAACAATTTCAAAATATTCTGGATGAAAGAAAAAGTTTTTTTTTTAACATTTTACCTCTGTGACCTTGAATTTGTGTTTATCAAAGACGTTAATTTTAACAATTTGATAACAAAGCATCTGAGCATGTTACAAGTCAAATACGAATACCTTATATCGTGAACACCATTAAGCATGTTATTCTCAAATTTGTTTCAAAAATAGCACATTTGAACTTTTACCCCTTTCGAATACAAAAATCTTACCTTTGAGACAGCAATGTTTCCGGTGAAGAAGTTTGGTACATGTATTGTTGTTATACAAAACATATCCTACGATGAACTTATAACTTAAGCTAGTAATGTGTTGTTGAAATAAAAGTAACACCGGAAATGACGTCATGGCGGCCCTTTTGAATTTCAATGAATTAGAAAACGCAAATAAACTTGGAAGGATAGCTGGGAAAACCTTTGACCCGACAACGAGTATTTAAATTTGACGTTTTTTCTTATAAAATGAAATGAGATAAATTAGTCCCAAATAACATCTACAAATGGTATAGCTCATGAATGCAATTTAACCATCGGTTATTGAGTTATGGCCGTTTTAAGATTTTGACCTATGACGGCCATATTGGATTTTGACGTAATTGAAAATATTGCAGTAAAACCTTTAGACCATGACCTGCAATATGTTTAAATAACTATGATTGCATCTGCAACCAATCAAAAGATTAGGATGTCACAAAAAATCATAACAGAATAATACAATTCGAAGAAAAAGAAACGGAACAAAAACAATTCTGTTTACACCATTTGGGAAAAGTCTTACAATTTACAAAATATGTAAAGCTCTATATCAAAACAAAAACTCATCTACATCGGTTTTGCATAAAACGTATTTTAAAACAGCATTAGTCGTTTGTATATATGCATGAACACTTATGTTAAAAGTTATCCACCATAATTAGGACGTCATAAACCATTTGCATAACTCTTTCCTTTCTGGTTAAACCAGTTTGTTAAATGATGGTGTTTTCAACGTCTTCTTAAAAAACAGTTTGCTTAACATGCCTGGTATGAGGATGGAAGGCTGTATGAAAATTCTGGTGAGGATTTGTTAAATAACGGTTTCCGTAAGTGATTCGCTTAATTAACTTTTTTTTAAGCTTATGTAGATAGTGATGTTCAACAAGAATCCTTCCAAATTATAGTATGACATAATACCAGTTGTTTTGACGTCTGATAACATGTAAACTGTAGTATCACCTGCGTAACAACGTTAATGGAGTTTATGTTTTCAACATGTACCTGACATTGTGTTCCCAGTTAGTTTCGAAAAAACCAAGACTTTCTTGGTCACAACTCTGATCCTTGAGGGAAACTGAGTTGAAAGTTCGTCCATCTGACAGCTTACTGTCACCTGTTGTCTCTAATACCGTCAGATAGGACCGGGTTAAGACATCTGTGTCAGCAGATACAACGAATGCCTATTCGAGGTGATTTAACAGCATAACAAACAATATGCTTAGGAATGACGATTCTAGGTCGTTCATCAGATCCGACGCAGAAATATACCTGTATCTTCAAAACAGCGACACGGTATTTGTATATATGCGTAGATAGTATCCGTGTACATGTATATATGTATTCACATATCTATACCTATCTGTGTATATACGTATCTAGGTACATGCTATTATTATGTATACTTATCACAATAGATTAACAGGTATAGCAATAGAGAATTACGTTTTCCATTCATTGGCACCACAAGTGTTACTCACTTAAAATACGTACATTGATATCTTCCCTTCAGAATGATTTTCTTACTAAAGACGTTCGTGGTGATAAAACGATTGAAAATGTATGACCATTATGATTCTCGGAAAGTTTATTTTCTGTGATATTTTTAGTTATGAGGGTATGGTACAGTGACAATATAGGTTAACATGTTACACCCAATAAGCTTTCCTTATAAAATAAAAACATAAAAAATAAATCAATATATATATATAAATTAAATGATAGAATGGCCCCCTTCTCTAAAATAATTAACTATTTACAAAACTTGTCTCTAATAAGCTTGATCACTTGGACGTCTGATTCTAAATTTTCAAAATAGAGGGAGATAAGCTAGTAGTAACATTCAGCTGGGAAATTCTTCATAAAAACCTGTCGGCTGGTAGCCAATCTAATTAAATGGTTAAACGGCATGAGCCACTAGGGGATTGTATTTAATTTAAAAGCAATCTGACAGGTCTACTTCGAAATTAATGAAAAATGTATTAGTCGCATAGCTTTATGAAATAGGCTAGTCCATTAGGTAGCGCATCCTCCCCCGTTCTACGAATGAGGAGATTTGGTCTCATGCTCCCAAGATTAATCATTAAACAATTCAGTATAGATTGCCGTCTAGGGATTGAAACTTACCCTTTTTTTTCTTTTGTCATTGTTTCCATTTACTGTTAACGGTTTGATTTTAATTTGTTGATATAGCCGTCGCGTAGATGTTGGGAGAGCATTGTCTCCCTCGAGCTACTTCGCTAGATTATGGTTTTTCAACGAGTGCCATCATTCATAGCTACGTTTAAAGGTTTATGTATATTCGTTACTGACTAAGTGTTGAAGTTGGTATTGCCTGTTTATATGTTGTCCAAAGTCACAACTATCCTTCGACGCTAGGATGATAAGAACCTTGGGGATAGCTTCAGAAAAGATAAGGCGATGGTGATTGTGATACTTTTGGGGGCAAATTTCTGCCATTGAGATGCGGACTAACGACTTAATGATGTCGACATCATCTCTGAATTATGAATTAAGTCGGTGTCACATTCGAGCACAAACACGATATGAATCTCTAGGATTTTTTTGTCTCGGCAAGTAAATTAGCAAGTCGACATATTCTCCAGTTTATGTCGACATCTTCTCATATTAAGTCAGCATAATACAGTTGTAAGTCGGCAACTCGATGGCAGAAATATGTCACCATAGATACATTTGATCGTCTTATTTAATTGATCGTGCTAATTATCATCAATTGTTTTGAACCATTTAATGGTTTTACCAATTTTGTTGTGTGTTTTGCAGAACATGTTAACTGAAGACCAGAGAAGATCAATTTAAACACGGATGTTACATATAAAACTTCTATTCGTTTTGGTCCGTATTTAGGCGTTTGTCATTCTGCCAACACTAGCCCTCCCCCTCTGGGTCGCGGGTTCGAAACCTACGTTGGGCAATCGCCGGGTACTGTCCATAGGTCGGTGTTTTTTCTCTGGGTGCTCCGGCTTTCCTCCACCACCAAAACCTGGCACGTCCTTAAATGACCATAGCTGTTAATAGGACGTAAAACACACACAAACAAATAATTGTTCAGTATCATATCAATTTGTTAACTTAAGCGAGGCCCATATGCCTAGTATACCAATACCATATGCTGACCGTGCCTTAAGTTTTGACTAAATAGTATTCAACTATGTTATGATGTGTTTTGCTAAGACTGCTATTTATATTTATTTTTCATTGTTGTATATATTAATTGCTTTTGTTCACTAGTCCGAATACATAAATAGCCGAAACAAGAACAAAAAAACTAATTTTCTAACAACAATAGTGTCGCACATTTATTGAGTCCGTTTATTGTGCAAACAATTCAAGCACCAAAATTAAAATTAAAATAACAGTAAATCTACAAAACTTGTTATGACGTTATGAGCATAAATTAAGCTAATTGCTTAGCTGCCTTTTATACACAAACAATGTACGTATTTAACGTGTCGCAACGTTTTGAGAACAGACTGGTCCCTTTGTCAAGCTACATGTATGACGGAGTGAACGAGTTGTATTGTTTTTAACACTGTAGACGTGTAAGCCGTTATAGTCAATATAGATACACACATTCAAAACAAACAGAATCACAAACGACTCAAATACAACCAGAGTTTGGCTATCTCTCTCACCCCACACATCGATGGTAGTGGAGTCCTTGATTCCCTAATTCACACGCGTTTCATTATTGATTGTGTAGTCTGTTGCAATATATTTTAAAACAAAAAACAACTATCCGAACATCACAGTTAGGGCGATACAACAGCTGATAAGGGTCAATTTAGTTGTGTCCTTACAGTAAAATCAATTTGAAAAGGAAGCATTTTGGGATCTAAAGAGGTATGCAATTCATTATAACTGCATGTTGCTTTATTGATGTTTCACTGCCATTTAGATAGCTGAGAAAGTCCCTACATCAATGACCGTACAAGTCGCGCGGTGTCTATAAATGGTATTGGTTTATTCCCGATAAGCCAGTGTTAGGTACAAAATGATGCAATGTTGGATTTGATAGAGTTAATGTTTAGCATAGTTTGATCTACTTTATGTCGATGTATTTGACGAGTTCGCAAGGAAAGATGACATACTTTGTTAAAGTGAAAATTATGCGCAAAATTGAATATGTGTCTTGCTACAACGATTTAATAGCAATACAAATACTTTCCAATGGTGTTATTAGGTAAAGAAATACATAAACGCTGAGAAATTATTTACGTATGATTTATTACGTAAGGACAATAATACACATTGGAGATTAAAAAGCGTAAACTCGTTTTATTACCCATTATATGATTCACCAGAGTCAACCGATTTTGTATTGGATCAATGGGGATTCTGGGTTCTATTCCCTGACAAAACAATACAAACCAAAGTCATTAACGTAGGCACTAACTGCAATTTGCTTCCCGTCAAGTGACAAGATTATGACATTTCAGTGGCGTGGCACTTTAAAATGGCCGCAGGTTGACCTTTTATCTACGGACATCGCCTTCGTGTGAACTTGTGTTGCCCAAAACAAACAAAACCTATAAAAGGGAGTAACAGACATTGGCAGTACCATTAGTCTGTTTCGCCTTTAAGTATATTTCTATGTTTCCTACAGCTGTGACTGTCTCGACAGTTTTAACATCGACCTACAGCTGGTAAGCCTGTGTCTGTTTATTTTTCGGAGAAAAGACAGTTGGTTTTGTATTTCGTTCCAGTGAAGCGTAATGAGGCTGCGTTATCGTCTCCCCGCTTAACATTACATCTGTTTTTTTGTTTTTTGTTGTTTGTTTAGGGTGGGGGTGTCCTTTTAACTTAAATTCTAGAGATACAATGTATAGATTCTCAAATCTTTGTGCTGATAGTTTGTCTGTCAAGAGTCGACTTTTATAACGGAAAGAGTAAAATTAGATAACGGCTCTCTAATACCCAATCGACTTCAACATCTACAGTAATATAGGAAGTTACTTCCAAGAAAAAAAAGAAAGTTTAGGGTAGGCAAAGCGTTCGCGTTACACTTATCGTAAAGTTCAATCGTAAATAAAGTTCTATATGTATGACGGATTTACTGTGAGAAATTATCTCGTCCATTTGGGTCAAAAATCCTCATTCGAATTTCTTCAATTCCGTTTTTTTACTTCATCACAATTTATCTGTGTTGCTTTCGCTTTTCGTTTTTGTGTCTTCAGTACTTTTTTTTCTTCATACAGTGTAGTGTGTATACCTTTGTCTATTGTTTTCTCGTCTTTAGAATTGCCCGAACGAAGAACATAGGTCTTTTTTCATGACGTGTTGATGTCATACCGTTTCCTTTCAACATATATTGATAACAGTTGTATATTACTATCCTCCCAAAGGGGTTTTATAGGCAACGTTCTCCTTTGCCTGTAGTTCTAAACGTGTTTTATAAACTTAGACAGCTGTTTTCATTCTCCTGACTTTTAGACCTTAAATAGACGGAACGGCCGCACGTGTTTATAAGATGCTTTCTTACTTCTTATTTTCAGTGATTAATAGAATCTTCCCCTACCTTGAGGGTGTGACAGAGAAATCTCCAACCCGAGGGGTGATGTTGTTTGGTTGTCTAACCCGACGCTCTGCCGAGGGTTAGACAACAACAACAAAAAAACTGAGGGTTGGAGATTTCTCTGTTACACACTCAAGGTAGAGGATGATTATTTTTCTCCCATCCTATTATTTCAGTCACAGCTCCACCGACAGTAGTCTGCCATGTTTGTAAACAAAAACACATATGGGATATGCATATCGTCATTCTCTTTTGATGACGTTACAATTACCGATGACGCATTTTAATGACGTCACAATTAATGCTAATCGGCACGAGACTATCTCCTATTGAGGAGTCAAAATCATACTTTTAAAGGTCCACTAAAAGCCCTGATTATAATGATATTGTTTTCTCTCCTTTTTATCTACATTGTATGTCGCCGGATAGACTTGAGCGAGGTTGTTTGGGTCCCTAGTGATTTGTGCGCATAGATTTCTTTTCCGTCGTTCCTCTTCGTTTGTTTCAGCAGGTTTCCAATTCTTTTCCTTTGTTCCAGCGATTTTCCAACGATTTCTAGTGCATAGCCTTTATTGTAATTAATATACTAGGCGCCATTTAGACGTTTTAATTGACCTTCAATCTCTTCCGTTGCTACATGCTTCGATCTTCGTGTCTGCTACACCATGTTTGCAATTTTTGCTCTTTCCTACTGCAATAAATATAAAATAAAAGCGCTTTCCACTCTTGATAGCATACGTGTAATTTCGTTAGATTACCGGTAATGTAATTTTCGGTATGATTGTGTTTAAGAAAAAGAACGGAGGTGTGCAAAAAATATAGTCCAGAAATACATTTTCGATTTCCTTCTTCATTTCTGGAAATAAACAAGTTGTGATTGAATAACGTTAAAATAACTTCTTCACTCCACACTTACTCCACTCGCTTATCATATAAAACAGGTATACTTTAAATAAATGCAAATTACCAAATTATTAAATGATTAAATGGAATTCCGCCTCTTCTTATTTTGTCTTTTCAAAGAGTGAAATCTGGAATTGCTTGCTCATTTCCTTTGCTTGCCCTCATCTCGAGCAATACAATTTAAATATTTGCAGTTTACCCTACAGTTAAAACCTTGTTTTCTTGTCTAATCGCGTATAGTTCAGTGTGTTTACAAGTCTAAAAGAAATCGTTTGTAAATTAATCAGGTTTCTGGTACGTGCACAGTCTACAGTGCTGCGTTAATGGGAAAATGCAGAGTAATCAACGTGTCAATCTCGTGCCATTTTATATATGAAAGAAAGGAAAACTGTATTATGCTGAATATCATTGTAACAGAAATAAAGTATATTTTGTAATTTAAATGGCATCAATTATGTTCAGAAACACTAAATATTGCATGTTTGATCAATTAAGATTCTCTTGAAACGAACCGCCTTAAATGGTACCATTGCAGCCAGCCGATGTAACTGGCATGGTTTACAGTATTCCGTTCAGGCAAATCTAGCAATTTTGATTGTTGTGGTTAAGAGTGAGTTGGTGATTATCGGTTGCATTTGTTACAAAGGTAAACGCTTTACAGAGCCTAATCCTACGCTGCTGAAAATCACAAGAATGACGAGTGGTCAATCAGTTGATAATCTTGCACTGCACATCTGCAATAGGCAATCAACATTAATCCAATTCTTTGAACGGCGGAACATTAATATCCGCCTCATTTCGGGGCCATTACCTGTTTCGTTTTATTAAAATAGTATTGGTTCCGTCAGATATCTGCAGACACGTATCAATAAATATCAACAATTACTTTGAAAACATTTATTACTTAATTATGTTGGATTTTCTTTATTACAGTAATGTATAAATAAACCAGCAGAAAACGTATATAAAACATTTTTTCTATTTTACTGTTTCCCTAACTTCAAGTGATCCGCGCATTCATGCCATAGGCGTGCGGATATTGCAATGCATTTCTTCCTTACCCGATATCACCGTGGTAAAACAAGTATACATGTCTCGTGACTATTATATTTCCATTTCATGCTGACGCGATTTCGCCACAAGGGTAATCTAACTTCAACTTTCCTTAAATAAATGGCAATCGCTCGTATTTAAATTATATATTTTCGAAAAAATGTAAATTGGTTTAATTTTTGTTTACAACCTTGATTATGTTAATATGGTATCAGATTTGGAAAACTCCAACGAGTCACGGAAAATTATCATCAAAATGGAAGTGAATGCCTACAATACGTACCACATTGACTTGATGATTGACAACTTGGTTAGTTTACTTAATACTCTGATAGTTTTCCGGATGATACATTCAAATGTAAACTGGTCTCTGGAACCTTTCACACTAATATCGTACGACATCTCTTTCCATACATTCACAACAGATCGTGCCAGTACAGCAGATTGTGCAATACGCTTCACTTCACATCTACGGCAAACTGCTTGTAATACCGCCTATCTAGAACAAACTGCATGTTATACCGCGTATCTAGAACAAACTGCATGTTATACCGCGTATCCAGAACAAACTGCATGTTATACCGCGTATCCAGAACAAACTGCATGTTATACCGCGTATCTAGAACAAACTTATTACATGTAATACAACTCACATTTGTAACACAACTCAAGCTGTACTCTAATCGGCGACAATCTCGCGCGTAACCTACACCTACGACTAACTGATCCCTATATACGTGTCTGCGCCTCTATACTATAACCGTACGTCGCATCTATGAAATGCCTAACGCTACAGCCCGTATCTACAATAAACAACACTCTATATGTACTACTCACATTTTGCTAAGGATCACTTTTATTTTTGGGCATATGTGAAAATAAATATTGCATTTGGTTTATACTGAGACTGTTTTTGACAAAATTGATTGTTCTTTTAATTCCAGCATGCAAACATTCCAAAAATCGTAATTACAGTCGGAAAATGAGTCAAAGGAAAAGGGGTTACCCTTAAAATTGGTAACAACGAGGTATTCACTAAAAAACTGTAATTGAACAAAACTCATCCTAAATAAAGAAAAAAAATGTTTTAGTATCGAGTGTGGCGCCCATAACCATCAATTACAGCTTCACAAGGTCTGCGCATGCCCCGAATGAGATCGCGTATTCGGTTTTGTGGGATAGCGTTCCATTCAGCTATCAAAGTTGTTCCCAGCTCCTGGAGCGTTCTTGGCTGAACATTTCTGGCAGAGAGAGGTGTCTGCAGCATGTCCCACACATGCTCGATGGGATTAGATCCGGCGAGCGGGCTGGCCAATCCTCCCGTTGAATAGTCTCTTGCTGTAGATACTGCTCAGTCACCCTTGCTCTACGTGGCCTAGAAATATCGTCCATAAGGATGAAGTCAGGGCCGATAGCGCCAGCGTAGGGTCTGACAGAGGCATCAAGGATTTCATCGCAGTAAATCCGGGCCGTAATGGTACCATTATGGAAGACATGGAGGTCAGTTTTCCGACGAAGGCTTATGCCTACCCACACCATCACTGAACCTTTGCCATATATGTTATGTTCCTCAACGTTACCTGCCTAGAACATCCCCCCAGGTTGTCTCCATACTCTAACGCGCCTGTCGGTGAAGTCGAGACAGAATCTGCATTCATCCGTAAAAAGAACCGGTTCCTATTCCTGAAGAGTCCAAGTGCTGTGAGATTGGGCCCAATCTAATCGGTCCCTTATATGGCGGGCAGTTAAGGGAACTCGTAATGCTGGTCTACGTGACCTTACACCAGCATCTTGAAGACGGTTCCAAACTGTCTGAGTGGCTACCCGGGTACAAGAAGCATTTAGGCGGTCATTTTGTAAAGCTGTGGCAGTCTGGAACCTGTGACGCCGTGCCTGTATTAGCAAAATTCGGTCTTGGCGCTGCGTTGTAGCCCTGGAACGAACTCCAGCATGACGTCTGGAAGAGTTTCCGTTAGTTTGGAAACGATTCCACATTCTTGTCACCACACTTTGAGACACCCCAAGGTCTGCTGCAACCTGACGTTGAGACATGCTAGCTTGTAGCATTCCGATGCTCATATTCATTTCACCGTCATTTAACCGTTGTCTGGTTCGTCTTTGTGCCATATTGAATCAAAAACACGCAAAGAATATTCATCAAAAACAAAGCCTTACATAGCCTAGCTTAGCTTTTGAAAGGGGTGTACACGTGGAAAAGCGTGCACGTGCTTTTATAGTTGACTGAACACACCCACACAGGACGATTTGGAAGGCTAACATATTCGCCCAAAACAGTACGGAAGGAAAATATAA
>JAUMHH010169306.1:0-15931 GCA_032359455.1 Chlamys rubida | reverse complement strand
CTCGTGACAAAAAGTAGCAGAATGAGGACCAGTCCGTGTAGATTAAACATTCTGGTTAGGATTTTTACCGGAAAATTCCTATTAACAAAAAGACACGTTTTAGATAGTGCACATGTTCAAGTAAGGAATACGTCCGCCGATAAGATTCAATGCAAGCATTATTTGTTCATTGTTATTTAATTGTGCTTTGTCACAGCATAGCGTCTCATTTGTTTGTACTTGCTTTTATCATAAAGAAAACTTTCGTTAGCTGCAAACAAACTCGTCAATAAATAACTGTAAAAACATGTCTATTAAGTAATATACTAGTTTCATATATGCCATTAGTAGTTTGAAGGCATATGTATATTTTGAGAATGGTTGTTCTACAGTAGATTGTTTTGTATTGGAATTATAACACGCAATTTTTATTTGTTATGAAAAGGGTTTATGTAAATAAATTTTATGAAAATAAATGATGACTTGTCTAAACCTCCATTATGTCAATGATTCTATTTTGTTTGTGAGTGTGTCTTACGTTCATCGTTCGTAGGTTTACGGATTTGTGCCACGGCTAAGATTACTTGAACACGGTGTCAACGGTGGAATGGACAACTTATGACAAAGGACCAATTTAAAGTGCCTCCTAATTGAAATTCATTACATCGACTCAGTACACGGCAACCCAGTAACAGTATTCTGGAAATAGGCTACCCAGTAGTACATAGGGAGACAACACCTAAGAAACAGTATGTAGGGAAAAAAGAGATATCAAAAGTTGATCAACAACGCTTTTGAATTGTTTGAAACCGCATTCCAATAATTCCACTTCTGCAGTATACCCTAATTTTTATGGTACTTTGGATAATTACTTGGTTGGGCAACTAGTGATAAAACTGAATAAGATTTTATTGTGAAGTTTCTAAATCAAGTGCTAAAACACCAGCTCCGTATCATGATAACAAAGCCCATTCAGAAAGAATGCAATACGGAAACTTGATAAGCTAATATTTTGTCTTTCAAACATTGACGATGCATAGGTAGTAATTTCTTTGTCATCAAACAAACCTTATTTCTTTGGCAAAGAAAAAATGCAATAGTGTGTGCAGTCAAAGATTATGTTCTTAGATGCACAACTGCGTATATGATCCTATCGTGCAGATCGCTGAGTTTTGGACTTCAATTTGGATCTCAAGCAGTTGATTCTCCTTTTAGTAACGGACCTGATATAGTGTAAGCTATTATCTTTATAGTATATAGGATATTCCCTGTATGATTTTGAACTTCCTGTGATAAATGCAAGGAAATCCTGTTCTATATGTCGTTTATAAAGCCATAATTTAAACTATAAATTAAGATATTGCACAAGATATGTATATGAGAAAATCAGATGAGATATCTGGTATATTCTTATAGATGACTTTTATCACATTTTAATTGTTGTCCATATATAATGTCCAATTTCTCATCCGAATCTTTGGAAAACCGTATAGACTTTATCATAATCACCACCAACTAGAACTGTTTCACTTCTAAAACAAACAACATTTCTGTCAATGAAAAAGCATAGGCTCATTGGTATCATCCTCATCAGAGCAAGCATACATGTATTATACATGTATTATACATGTATTATACATGCTAACTACAAATAAGCCGAGCATTTAATTGTTTAAAAATGTATACATTCGCCATTCTTATAATAGTGTAACCTATAAGCCTATTAACAAATGTTTGTCCGAATACAAAATTATCATATATCATACAAATTACAGGGTGAGAGCACTACAATAATAGGATCAAATATCAATGAAAATGTTGGTGAAAAGAAAAGAAAATAGATACGCAAGGACTATGGACACTTTGCTTTTGCTTTTGAGTTGTATACAGATAATAGTAAGGTGTCCACTCTTAACACAATGAAGAAGATATTGTAGTGATTGTACTTACATAGAAGGCCAAAATTTAAACGTCCATGCTCATACCCAATTGTCTAGTCTTCATGCTCCATTCTATACATCGCCAATCAGTAATCACTGTTGTATGTACATATAATTGCTTTCAAGCAAGTTCTACCTTAAAAATCTTTCAAATGCAGACAAACACACCGATGAGAAATGTAGGACTGCACAAATGAGGAACATCAGGCAGTAATACTACCCGGACACCTAATAGTGCCTACGTGTCGAGCCAGTATTTACATGTACTTGATGTATATTACTTTTTAAACTTTCTCTTCGGGCTTCATTGAAAATCATGCGTCATTATTCGGTTAATATATCAAGTTAACAATAAGCGTTTTATTTATTTACTTAAGCATTGATTTATGGTTTACGCAATGGCTTTCGAAAATTGTGGAAAGTACGCAGTAATATATTTGAATAAATATTTATGGCTGTGCCATTGAAACAAAAAGTTGTATATTTGTATAAGACGGGCACGTTCGTGTCATAAATTATAATTTCAAAAGCACCTATACATTGAATCAAAACGTTTGACTCTGCATCGCTCATAAATAAGCGGTTTACGAGAATACTGTTACTCAACATCTCGAGTTTAAGTAAATAAATCTTGAAAATACACTTTATCCAAAATCAATTTGAATCTGTTTAAAATATAAATTTATGCCATAAAGCAACTTCAAAGAAAGGAAATGTTTATTTAATGGTCTTTTAAAAATAAACATGTAAGCATCTAAGATATTGGCTCCTACAATATATAAAACATGTTTTTATTTCGCATGCTATTACAATGAATTGTACTTGTCTCTCATCACTGAACTGTTATTAAAATTTATGATTTTAACACTTTACCTTTGTTTGTCAAATTAGCTATTGAAATATTGCATGCGTTTGTATGGGTATTTACAGCGCAATGATGGTGGGACCACTTTAGTCCTATTCAACGTATAATTTCACTGTTATCATAAAAAGGAAATGTTCGGCTACGTAAGGGTCCAACGTTTGTCGAATAGTATGGACAGGTAATGATATAAAACATGAGCAGTGGTGTTAAATTTGCTTTCGATACCACACATATTCAGTGATTATTTGATGTTTGTGGACGTACGGTACGAATAATTCATGTATTAAGAAGCAACTCTCCTGTCTTCAATTTTCAAGTTGAATCTCATAATATCTGATTTGTCAGGTTGGCGTTCCCCCTTTATATGTATGACTAATACTAATGTATGTCAAATCTATTTACATTGACACAACTAGTCACGACCTGTGAAAACAGTGTTATTACAGGTTTTGTTTATTATGTTACCTGGTTTAATAAAAACGAAGGTGCAGAGTAATCTCGAGCCAATGAAATCGGTTCAAAAATTTATCAAAACTTGTCTCGGTGGAAGGTTTTTCCAATGCTCGAAACAGGGCACAGTTCTTTCACCACAACTTTTGCTATTTTGCATCAAAGAAGTTGCTTTCGCAGTCGTTTCATATTCTGAATTAATTTCAATGTGATCTAAGATGCTATCCCCAATCCCCTTCCAAAAAAGTGTCGTGGTTATGACTTGAAATATATACAAACGGTTATTAATGTTTATCTATCGATGACACATTTTCACATTTCTGAATTTTAAGAATATTTTTTCTACTTTTAAAAAACCCACTGATATATATATATGAGTTGTTCTTTACATCAAAATAAAGGAAATAAAATGGTTTATCAATTTACATGTTAATAAAGTTAATCAATTAATCAATTATATAAAACGCGCAAAAGGTTTAGCATTTTGTTTGTGTAAAGGGCTTCTCTCAATTGGGTTACGGTTTTTATTTGTCAGTACAAGAAAAACATCGTTGTTTTGGTGTCCAAGCCAAATCAGTCATGCCACGGTTTCATGACGTAAGCCATGATACGTCCATTGACATAATTTAGGATGGAATTAGGTACGCCGAGGTCTCCCGGCGGCCAAAATAACTATATCCAAGCGGCTATGGAGCTGGTTTACCCAAGGTCGGGGAGGCGAAGTATTACGTCACGTAGACAGGAATGTATGTATCTGGTCAAGTCATTTGCGTAATCAAACACTATTGTCGCACCTGCTGCCTCCAACATCCCAAAATACCTTCGCTTTAGTCCACAAACTGCAATCCGTCGGTTGACCGAGTTACATGGTACATGTAGGACTAAGTTCTCGCCGACAGTATCGTGTACCTCGATTGACACGTTACATGGCGCAGATCTGTTGTTATTCCGTTGATGTTGACAAACAGCGGCTCGTTTCAGGTTTCAGCAAGATTATGAACGTACTCATGTCGCACGCTTCAACACTGACTTTCTTCCTCAAAAGAACATCAATGTGCTTTATTGTCCATCGCTTTCCCGAGATCTCAATCCTATTGAGCACCTCTGGGTTCAGTATGGGGTCGTATTCGGGCTATGGTCAACTCCAAGGGCTCTTTCACGTGATCTTAATGCTGTGAACTTGACTTTAACGTTCGCTGGATGTACACTAGTGACGTCGTTTCACGGAGACATTTTAATTAATCTGAATTTAAAATAACACCTATTGATATCGATTTTACAGCAATTTCAATACAATAACGTAACGGAGCCAGTATACCACACGTGTATCACGTGATATTACACATGTTACATTAGTTTCAGGTGAGAACACGGCCAGAAGGTGCTCTTTAAATGAATACCTTATCATCATGTTGTATCTTTGAACCAACGGTTTTCCATATGTTGACCTAGACAGATTTGACCCATGAAGAAAAGCACTTTTCACAGTTTGACCTATCCTTAACTTCTGATAACAGCGTTGTTGTCTTTACTTTTACTAAATGATGTTCATACATGGGTCGTAACCAACTGCATTAAAAATGTTTTTTCTGTAAAATGAATCGTTTATCCTTTGTCTTTGAAACCCCCACTTTGAGAGTTATTCGCTGGGAAAGGGATTATAATCAATTACATACAAATGTTCTACTAATCTCAACTGTTTTACATTAAATTGTGTTAATTACGAGTTCAGATTTCTTCCATGTCACTTTAGTTATAACATAATTATTTCGTGTCTGAATTTCCTTAATTTAGGACCACAGCGTCTGGGTAGTTTTATAAGTCATTGCATGAGGTCCACTTCAATGTTGACAGTCTCCTACTTATCATTATTATTTATATGTTAATTGTGCTGAGATGACGATTGTTAAGCATAGTCATAACCACAAATAATACCCGTAAATACAGTTGTCTGGCTACATTATTGTCGATTTAGTTGATAAATGTTTTTTATGTGTGTTCCATTAGTCACGTGTATCCGTAGGAGTCGGTTGTAGCTTACTGCGTGTTTCTTTCAATGGTCTCCATTAGGGATTCGGCTACGTATCTTTCATTACCAGATTTTGCGCCGTTACACATCTGTAATCGAGGCATAGGAACAAACTTGGAGTGAGAGATGGACGTGTGAACGAAATTAAACAAAACTCATTTAATAAAAATGCAGTGTTATTATTATCAGACAATGTTATCTAACAATATAATAGTTTCACATTAAGCACCTAATACGGTATCAACGACATAGACAATGGTGTGTTTATCATACCGAAGATGAGAACTTATCTAGTTCTCGCATCCCTAGTAAGTAGAAATGTCCACGTGCCAAATAAAATACCACAGGTTTGTCAGATGCTCCGATCCTCGGTCATTCCCTACAGATTTTGTGTTCCATAACGTGCGACTTCTGCCGCCCAGATGAAGTTTAGGACAGGTATAGATACAAATGTACCTGGTTGTTCAAATGTAACATCCTTCAATATAATTTAGTTTTGGTCGGTGTATAGTATACAGGGTAGGATGGAAAAACGTACGTCACACGATGGGATATTGACATACAAAAATGCTGCAATTACATCCATATGCTTTTGTACATGTGACTACATTACGATTCAGGAACTATTCTAACATAATCCCTCTTCATCTCAATCACGCTCATTCATTACTTATCTCCCTTAGACTATTAACACCTAAAAAACCTAACTCTCTGTGTCCCACAACATGTATTTTCCATATAAACAAAACTCAAATAATTCATGCATTATGTCCTCACTTCGTGAGGTAGCACCGAGTAGCGTAATAAACATGCATGATTACTGCCAGCATGAATGCTGGATTAACGATACCTTTCACACATCAAGACATACTGTACATAAAAACAGCATGCTCAGCAAACCAACACATTCATTATGGAGCAATTATGGAGCTAAAATACAGGAAATTTGAATAAAACAAATCAAAATAAATCATTTCGGGTGATGGGAAAAACAAATGTTGAGTTACAAATATCTTACGCAGATCACATAAATCAATGTATTTCCAATAGAAATCATTTAAGGAGATGACGGTTATGTATATACACTACTGACTTGTGTAATTAAATGTTGGTTACTTCTTGACCGTCACATACTATTTACTTATATGTTGACATACTCCTACGAGCCGCCAGGGTACCAGTCACATGCTGTTATGTTGTCAACAATGCCTTCTAAACAGCGGCTCTTTTGTCCTCCTTTCTCTCCAGATTGTCAAATGTCACTTGAATGCTTTTTTCTTCTTTAATGATTAACTTGAATATATTTTTCATGTTATGGAGATTATAACACAAAAAAACGGAGTGTACTCTAAATAAACCAGAGTACACTCCGGTTTGTTGTGTTATCCACTTTTATTGATAGACTCTTTTCTCTTAGAAATTATTGCGCTGCTGTATCAGCCAATCAAAAGCGACGTTACAAGCGGCGACGTCATTTTGTTACGTTATGTGCTGATAACATAATTTTTTAAGCCAATGAAAATGCTTGTTAGAAGCAAGATTTAATTATTCATGCATGTGTCTTTAAAAAATACCATTACCATTTGATTACATTAACAAAAGTCAAAAATGAAAGTCTTGGTTAGCTTATGTTGAAATATGTCAATGAGCAGTGAAAAAGGCATTGCTCAGAGAACAACGAATCAAGGCTTAAATTCTTGTCTGACTAAGTCTGATTTCATTATCAACCTTGATTTCCGCTACAACCAACACTATTTCAATGTTTTTTTCCTATCTATACTTTCAAATGGCATTGCAAAAGGCTCGACCAAGCGATGTTCAACAAAACCTGTAAACCATTCTCGGTGATCACAACATGAGTGTTGATTCAATATGGTCTCCCTAAGTTGGTGCTTTCATGGTGTACATTTATTGATAACGGTTTATCCTGAGATTTAAGAGGTTTTTTCGATGCGTTACATTTACATAAGGCAGATATTTAATGGATCCTTGTTGGCAGAAAATTGAAATATGCTGCAGAAACGACGTTACTCTGATGCTAACAGATAGCGCCTACATCTCTTACTTGTCTCCCTAGGTATGCATTATCATGGTCGGGCATTACTTTTGATTGTGGTTCAGCAACATCAACACCCTTTAATTTAAAAAATCATTAAACAAAGTAGTCTTATATCATACTCTCTTAAAAATTCTATATACGATAATGGGGAATAAAAAGGAAGCATTGTTTGATAAATGTTGTGTTTGTCGGGTTCTTAAGCATGAAACACATCACATTCAACACATCACTGCAGCCATCTTTAATGGCGGACTCAAGATAGTTTTTACAGACATACGCAGTTATAACCCGGAACCATGCGGTATCGTTAGGGTGTGACTACATTCAGGATAGAGGCTATAGTCTAAACATAACAATTTTATAACCCTTTAAAAAAAACATCTCAAAACAATTATAAGAATTTAATTGAAGCTTTCTTAGCTCACTTTGCATTAATATCAAAGACATAAAACTAAAATTAATGTCCATGGTATATAGTCCATATTATCTATTTTTACGTATATCCTATTATGGCCAATACTGTAGAGCCTCACTAGAACTGTGTAGTATAAAAACACTAAACATGAAGACTTGAATAGTTTTCTGAACTCAAACACACTTAACAGTCTTCAATCAGACGCGATGGTTTCGCAACAACACGACGCGGATAACGTCTCTGGCTCATTACACTCATAGGGTCTGTTGGTGTTACAGGTACACTCAGATCCTCTGGTGGACTAGCAACCTCACTGGGCTTAGTCTTTGCTCTAGGTGTTTCTGACATTATATCTGTTCCCACAAATGGCAATGTTTGAGGTGGGAATACTGGGAGACAGTGTAGAGAATTTTGTATGTCAGAAACCACTGTTTCCGAAGGTGGAATCTCACACGCACGCAGTTGATCAACATGTCTCTTCCATTGTAGATCACCAACCTGAATGGCATATGCCATTGGCCCCAGCTTGCGAAGAACAATGCCCTTGATCCATGACTGTTTCTTTGCATTCCCACGGTAGTCGCGTGTAATAACAATGTCACCAACCTCAAATATACGGGTATCTGACACGGTTGGTGTAGATTTTGTTGTATTTTCCCAGACAGATCCGGACGCATTACATCGAGTCATGTTCTCAACTTCCCTCCTAAGAATAGTTCACTGGGAGTAGTCTTTGTAAGATTGTGGGGTGTCGTACGATACGACAAGAGAAATGAGGCAAGTTTATGAGTCATGTTACCATGCTCCTGAGCTATCGATTTCATAGCTTGCTTAAAAGTACGTACTGCTCTTTCTGTCTCACTATTTGAGTGATATGGTGCAGAAAGTATGTGACGCACACCGTTTTCCTTTAAGAAGGTGGTAAACTCAGTCGCGTTGAACTGTGGACCGTTATCTGAAACCAGTTCCTTAGGTAAACCATATGACGCGAACAAATACCTCAACGCGTTAATAGTACTGGTTGCTGTTGTCGAAGACATGCGTGTAACATCAAGCCACTTTGAATGTGCATCTACTATGACCATGAACATTTCATCCATGACTGGACCGGCGAAATCGATATGGATACGGCTCCATGGTGCTGACGGCCATCTCCAAGGGTTGGCAGGAGATCTGGGAGCATTAGGTAGTACTTTCTGGCATGCCTCACATGTTGTCACTTTAAGCTCAATGTCACTATCCATATTTGGCCACCACGCGTGTAATCGAATCAGGGATTTCATTCTTACAATTCCTGGGTGGTTGATATGCAACTCATCTAAACTATCATTTCGATGTTGTTCAGGTATGATCGCACGTACACCTCTCAGTAAACATCCTCCCTAAATGGTCATTTCCTCTCTGATCTGGTAATACGGTTGTAGATCATCCTATGGCTGGACATTCGGCCATCCACTTCTTGTAAACTCCATGACACGAGACAGAACTGGATCACCTTTAGTTGCTGAGGCGATAAGCGATGCAGTAATAGGTAAGCTGCTAACCTGCATTTTGTTAACTAACTCAGCTTCCTCATAGAAAACATAGTCATCACTGTTAGTACTTGTGTCCTCTTTCAATGGAAAACGCGACAACGCATCAGCATTTTCATTTTGGTTTGTGGATCGAAACTTGATGTCAAATTGGTACGCCGACAGCTGTATTGCCCATCGTTGTAATCTGGATGCGGCCAAACTTGAATGCCTTTCTTTGGCCCCAAGATAGTCGTCAGAGGCTTGTGGTCTGTCAATAGCGTAAAACGCCGTCCGTAAAGGTATTGATGATTTTTTTAATTCCAAAGATAATTGCCAAAGCCTCTTTTTCTATCTGAGAGTATTTTTTCTCAGCCGATGTCAAGGCACGCGAAGCATATGCAATTGGTTTGTCACTGGACTCAATGGTGTGAGAATTTACCTCCATAAGCTGAAGGCATCGACAGCTAACATCAATGTTTTTTGCGGATCATAATGGACCATAACTGCTGATAATACCGACAGTTTTTTAATACTGTCACAAGCACTTGCACATGCTGAGGTCCACTGCCATTCCACATCATTTGACAACAAATGAGTCAGAGGCTCAAGGACTGTAGCCATGTTTGGAATACATTTCCGGTAATAATTGACAATACCGAGGCAAGATTTAAGCTCACGCTTGTTTTGTGGATCCTCCAACTTCAAAATGGCTTCCACCTTCCTTGGCGAAGGATGTATACCGTCCTTGTTGAACTTAAACGCGAAATACTCTACTTCATCGCGGATGAAGAAACATTTGGTTTTCCTCAGTCGTATACCAAAATCCTCAAGTCGCTGAAGCGTCGTTTCTATAGATGTTCTGCTTCAGACTTTCTGGTTATTAGTATATCATCCAATATGCATCCGACTCCCTCAATTCCTTGCAGGACTTGGTCAATAGTACGCTGAAATATGGCCGGAGCAGCCGCTACACCAAACGGAAGACGCGTGTACCGATATAAACCTCGGTGTGTGTTAATGGTTACTAACTTCCGTGATTCCTTATCCAACAACACTTGTTGATACGCGCTAGTAAGATCAAGCTTTGAGAACTGATCACCACCATTTAACTTTTGCGAATAACTCCAATCATCCTTGTCCCCTAAGTGTGTGTTTTAATTTTCGACGTCGATTTCCGCAACAACCAACACTATGTAAATGCTTTCTCTCTTTATTCGTTCAAATAATAAGACAAAATGCTTTACCAAGCCATGTTCCCCAAAACTTGCATAACCTTTCTCGGTGATAAACAAAATGAGTGTTTATTCAAAATGGTCTCCCAAAGGCGATTCTTTCATGGTATACGTTTATTGATAATTGTTTATCCTGAGAATTCAAATGTATTTATACAAATTACTATTACATAAGGCAGACATTAAATAAATTCTTGTTAGTAGAATATTGAAAAATGCCTATCAAAACCGTAGAAAAGACGTTGTTGTGATGCTAAGAGATAGCGCCTACATTTCTTACTTGTCTCCCTAAGTCTGCAATATCATGGCCGATAATTACTAACGATTGTGATTCTGCAACATCATCACCTTTTAATTGCAAAACCATTAAACAAAGTAGCCGTTTATATCCTACTCTGTTAAAAATGTCTATACGAACTGACAGTCGCTTGTATTAGGGCTTATCACCAGATGGTGAAAAGACCTATTGTTATTGTTGTTTCTTATTATTCTTACTCTTTTTGTCCCCCGCCATGATTGTGTGGACTCTTTTTATTGGTTGCAGATGTGTTTATAATCTTTCAAGTTTATTGTAAGCCAAGGTCACAAGGTGTTATTGCAACATTTTCAAGTAGGTCTAAAATCCAATATGACCGCCATGACATCATAGGTTAATATTCTATAATGGCCATAACTCAAAAACTATTTATTTTACAGCATTCATGCAATTATATCATTTGTAGATATTTTTCGGACAAACTTTTTGATAACATGTTAATACAAAAAAGGTCAAGTTAAACTCCTCGCTGTTGGGTCAAAGGTCACCAATTTTTCATTTTTTTTTCATTTTTTTATTGTTAATGTTTTTTGAAAAATTCTTTCTGTAGTAGGCGGAACATTTTTTCCTGAGTATATTGATGTGTTTTGTTTTTCTGCAAAATTAACCGTAAAACTCCTTTTGCCATTTTGAACATTTCCTTTCATCTTTTTGAAAAGCCGACAATATGTTAAAACCGTTTTATTGCGATGTCCTGGTTAGCAGATTTGATCTAGTCTGGGTATTTATGTTTGCCCAAAACACCTACCAATTTTTTTATGGTTTTTTTTTTCTTGATTAAAAATCCAGGATGGTCTTCATGACGTCATATCTGTATTTTTTTCCTTATTGCAATAACTCATTAACGAATATAGCCATCAATTTCATCTTTGGATACATTATGTAGACTCACAAAACAAACTTTTTTTTTTCGGAAAAACATGTTTGTGTCAATGGTCAATTTTCGGTTTTCGGTAGGGGCCAAAGTTCAAATGCACTCTTTTGGGGTAACACACTTTGAAAAGCTCGTTCTCAAGTTCTGCAAAGTCTTGTAATTTGATATGTAAGATGCCGAGATGTTAGGCTATCAGATTTGAAAAAAAACTGTAACCTTTATTTATGATCGAGGTCATAGTAAAAAAGTAAACCAGAATTTTTCAAAAACGGTTTAAGGCATTTACATTTTATTTCGGTATGATGTGGATGATGCAATTACACATTTTTTCCATCAGAAAACGTTTTTGTGTCAAAGGTCAAGTTTCGGCTTTTTGTAAGGGTCAATGTTTAAATGTACTATTTCAAGGTTAACTGTTTGAGTAACGTTTTCTCAAGATTTTGGGTCTGATAATTTGAACTGCATGTAACACGAGCAGGTGATTGCCAATAAGTTTGAAAAAATGATGGACATTTATCAACCTACAAGGTCAACATTTCAAAATATTTTAACAAACTCCTCCAAATAAAGCAAAGGGTAAGTTCCATGACATTTGACTAGGAACATTCTTGAACAAAAGACATTAACATGGTTCCAATGAATGACCTTCACAAAAACACTGAGTATGACTGTAAAAATCCATTTTCATTTTTTTTTTTACAGTTTTTGAATTGTATGAGCACTTGGAGTACATTCAAAGTGGCTTGCTGTTATACGCATGTCTTCGACAAGTACTTACATCAAGTGGAAAACAAAGCTAACTTTCAGTACTATGGTTAATACTATCCTTTTCTTCATCCAGAGTAAAGACTATGATATTTCAGCTATTAAGTTTTGGTTTGGTGTTGTTGGCCCCCAATGCTCACATTGTCGATGGGCCGTTAAATAATACAAAAACAAAACAAAACCATGATATTTAAGAAAATACATTTGTGATCTGCGACCAAATCAGTCCTAACGGTGAAAAGCCCGTCAAATTGTTAGCCAACAATTTCTAGTAATTATTATTATTATATTCTGAGCGACCCTAAGCTCGAGTTGCTTCCCTTGGATCGTGAATTACAATAGGATTGACGATAAATAGTATGTAATAATTCTTGATTATAGTATGTAATAATTAGGGCTTTTCACCAACTGGTGAAAAGACCTATTGGTTTTGTTATGTTTCTTAATATTCTTCTTCCGTACATTCTGGAGTCTTTATCTTTTGATTGGTAAAAGATAGGTTCATAGTCTTTTAGGTATGTTGTAGGCCAAGGTCTGAAGATGTTCCAGGAAAATGTTCAAGTAGGTCAAAAATCAAATATGGCCGCCATGACGTCATAACAGAATTGATGCATATTATATATTATTTGTAGATACTTTCCATATCTAACTTTTTCTCATTACATGTTAATACAAAATATTTCAAATAAAAAAGCTCACTGTTGTGTCAAAGGTCACCAATTTTTAAAACACATTCATTTTTCATTTATTTTGAAACATTCTTCTACAGATCGATGTAGAATGTCATTCCGATTACTTTGATGTCTTAAGTTTTCTGTAACATTTACCGTAAACGTTTTTATGCCATTTTGAATATTTCCTTTGATCTTTTAAAAATGCGGACAATATGTTAAAATTTGTTTACTTCAATATCAATGACAAATATTTCGTTTAGTTGTTATGGGAAAGGTTTCCCCAGATGTCCTTTAACATTTGGGAAAATTTTCAACTTCATCAAAAAAAGAAATGTCCGTCATGACGTCATATCCGAATTTTTCTCTAATTGCAATTCCTCATTAACAGATATGTTTTGTAGAATAGCAAATAAATAACTTTTCTCGGGATATATTTTTCTGTCAAACATCAACTTCCGGTTTTCGATGGGGGTCAAAGTTCGAATGTGTAGTTTTGTGAAACGAACTTCAAAAAACTATTTCTCAATAACCAAGTGACCCAAGGTCATGATATTTGGTGAATATCATGCTCAAGCAATGGAATATCAAGTTTGATAATATGAATGACCTTGACTTATGTTCAATGTCACTGGGGTCAATTATGATAAAATCTTCAAAAGACTCCTCCTCAATAACGGAAATGTCCAGGGTATTGATATTTGTTCTTTAGTATGCTGGGGGATGGGCTACCAAGTGTATGCACAAGAATGACCATCAAAGGTCAACATCTGGTTTTCGGTAGGGGTCAAAATTAAAATGTACTTTTTTGGGTAATAAACTTTGAAAAGCTTGTTCTGTGGTTGATTAAGGTCTAGAGTCTTGATATTTGATATGTAAGCTGCTGGGATGTTTATCGATAAAGCCAAATCAGTCCTTACAGTGAAAAGCCTGTCAAATTGTTAGCCAACAATTTCTAGTTCTTGATTATGATTTGTTTTGCAGTTTAGAAGTTAAATTTTCTGGAGTGTCCGGTCATACATCACGCCCATTATGGTTGCGAAAGTGAACAAATATCCTTCATCTACCGTCAGTACCTCAATTACCTAAAACATCGGAATGATAATTGTTACACTAGTGTGAAATGTCTACCAATCGATTTGTTGGTATTGAAGAGGTGTGGATCTCGTTTACAGAATGCATCCTCTGAGTTTTATGATTCCCGCCTTGGTTGCATCAGTGTATCATGGGTGGAGTGTACATTAGTCGTTGAAGCACGTGCTTACTGCTTAGTGTGTCAAGGTCAGTTAATTTGCCCTAGTAATGGCTTGGTTCGAGATTCTTACTTCAGACGTTAAAGACCTCAAACCAAAAAATATTCAATTTAAACAATCGTAATTCAATAATGTGAAATGTTATTATTTACATAATGAATATTTGTCTGTTACATTCTATCTCGCTGTACTTTTTGCCAGAAGAGATTTCGTCCACAGGTTCAAAATAAGCTGGCACAATGACTTCATATAATGGTCAGTTACATATATCATATACTTATGAATCTAAACTTTATATCAACAGCAATGAGAGAATGGCTATATCATTGGAAGTAATAATGAAATTAATAATATTTCAATATGATAATGGACAACATATATCAAATCAATTTTCATTTAAGGATTGAAATTTGCATTGGTCGATTTCATGGGTGGATGAATTGAGTTGGTCTTGAAAACGTTTTTTTCAAGACCAACTAAATTCATCACCCCATGTAATCGACCAAATGAAGATTAAAACCTAACATTTAAATCAAAGTGTGTTTATTTAATAATTGGAACATGTGAAATCCATTCTGATAGTTTGTTCCAGATTCTGGAGCTTGTGATAGTCTACGTATTGTCGTCATATAAAAAAAATAGTCCGTCATTGCAGGACCATCATACAACATGATGGTGTACGTTGATAGTTCAATGCAGCCAAATTATGAAGAAACAAAACATAAAAAATATATTCTAAATGTCATATTTATGTTTTGTTGATGAATTCATACTTTTAGAAAGTAAATTTTCTGACGCGTCATCGCGGAGGAATAATGTCTAGACGCTGTGCGCAGTTTCAGCTGCGAGTCTACGGCAGCCATCTTTTACTAGCTCGAAGTGGAGAGCCGCTTAATTCCTAGGTTCTACATTTTCTGGAATATAAAGCTGCAATAATTGAATGTCAAATTAGACAGGAAACCAGACGTGGATTGAAAGGACGAAACAATTCGATTTGTACTGGGGTTTGACACTGAAAAAAGAGGCAGAATGGGTAGCTGGAGGGTGAATCGTCTAGGGCAGTACATAACTTGTCACTACCGCTAGCAACTGTGAACCTATAATCAAATGCTGATTTATCGTTTTTGGTTGCTTGAACCAGAGCGCCTGTATCGCTCACCTGGATCATAAAGCAACCATGGAAAATTATTCTTATTTCATAAAATACCTCCAATGGTTCAGAGGAAGAAGGATTTGGAAGACTTGAACCTCAAATTCCCCTATTGGCAGCCGCAACTCTGCACCCAGAGGGGCTACACCCTCCATTTATATAAAATTGAATTCTCTTTGCCAAAGGATACTCCAGGTCAAATGTGGATAAAATCCCTCCAATAGTACCGAAGGAGAAGGATTTAAACCTCAAATTCCCCTTTTGAGCCCCGCCCCTCTGCACCCAAAGCGGCCACACCCACCGTTTATACAAAATTGAGTCAGCTTGGCCCAATGGTGATCCAGTCTAAAATAGGATAAATTACCTTCATCCCTACGGCGGAAGAAAGCATTTCAAGATGTTACCTCTATTTCCCCTAT
>JAUMHH010169295.1:0-16434 GCA_032359455.1 Chlamys rubida | reverse complement strand
ATACAACACAGTGCCATGCCGTGACTCGAACCCGCAACCCTTCGGTCACGAGCCCGGCGTCCTACCACTAGACTACCTTGCCTCCTAAATTGGGTACGAATCTCAGGAGACTACATGTTTCTGTTTGTAAGGAAACGATACGATATGCACCGAGGAGTAGGGCAGGGCCCGTACTCATGAAACCATTCTTATGCTCAAAATCAGATTATGTGTTCAAACCAAAATTTTCTTGTTCTGGTATTAAACTAGCAAAAACAAATCATATTTTGTCATTGATTTGGAAAAAGTTTGGTGAGAGGCTTTACGCCGAATTCCATTGTACATGTTTTTACTTGTTTTCCCCATTCTGTTACATGCTTAAAGCAATATACAAAAATGATGGTTTGATAACAGAATTCATGATTGAGCATGAGAACGATGTCATGAATACGAAACCGTTCTCGTGCCCAAGCCTAGATTCTGTGCTCACCCAACTTTCTTGAAATTCGCTTAAATCATGTCGAACGATCAAAAAATCAAATGTAAACATTGAAAGAAGTGTTTGGCTTTAAGTCTCTTCCTTTTTTCCCAAATCATTGACAAAATAAGATTTGTTTACTAATTTATAACCAGAACAAGAAATTAGGCTTGAGCACAAACGGTTTCGTGAATACGGGCCCAGGTTAGACTTCGAGAATCAGGCTTCGGGAGATACCTCTAGATAATCCGAGTGTATCGAACTACTGCCTAATTCGTGAACTTCCAGTAAAGTCAGTTTGAAGAAATCGAAACTTTTACTAATCACTAATGCAGTAATTATTGTGTTATAATTTCCCCTGACAGCGGCGAGGTTCAAAAGCTGTCTAGCGGTAGATATGACGGACAAACCGGGGCTGACTTCATTAAACCTTACAACGAGTTTTACACGATAATGTACAGAAGTTAAATAAATTGATTTAGAATATTATTAACTACGTACTTCCAGTGTGATCAAAACACGGAAATGACAGTGTTGATTTAACCACGGGTAACCAATGACAACAAATACACGAAACCGACATTGTCGCGCCTCCCAAGGCCAATTAGTATGACATATCCAAAGGTCGACGTGTAAGTAGATTTTAAAAATTGATAGGATATTACATGTACCAATATGTAGTGGATACTTGTTAGGTTTCTCAAATGGCTGCCGGTGAAGAAATAATTGCGGTGAAATTGATATTAGAATGGTGTCGAAACGACGTAAATGGTGTCGAAACGACGTAAATGGTGTCGAAACGAGTAAATGGTGTCGAAACATGGTGTCGAAACGAGAAATGGTGTCGAAACGACGTAAATGAACGAACAGACCAGAATTTCCACTAAACCGGATGACACCCCGGCTCAGAAATTCCTATATATATTGTCCTGACATGTTTCTATTCTATTTTCATGGACTTTAGAACCGGTTTGTCGTGTATCATTGGCTTAATGTTTAAAACTGTAACTAAATTTTCATGAAAGTGAACTTATTTCTTCCTTTGATATCATCAATGTTTTCCATATTACTCCATTTTTCCCCATAGTACTTAAATAAGAATCTATGGAGTGTATAATTTAAGTTCCGGTTCCAGTACAATATGTGGGTTCCGTGAACGTGAGCCTAAAATATTCATTCTAAAAATAATATTTAAACTTTAAAAAGTATTTTATTGTTGTTGTAAAATTGCAAATTTAATGTCGATTAACCCTAGGGACAGCCTTCTTAACGTTTTTATGTTCATATACATTTTTTAAATAAGTGTCTTAGTTTCATTTTGCATAACGACTTCTTAAAAGTATATTTGATTTGTAATATGGTTTCGGTGCATTTTCTGTACTATTATTAAAAGCTATCAAACTGAAGCCGTTCACCAAGGCAACAGATAACACAGATTCAATAGAATGACTGTTGTACTTCGTCAAACATCAGAGGTTAACTTGGTACATCTGTTAACAAGAATTACAAAAGTACTGTTAGCATGCAGACATTTTTACATCAATGTACGTATGTGATCCATTGATCAAGTGTTTTTCGATACGTCGTTGTTTTTATGTCTTTCTTTATGATAAATGTCCAGTTGAGTTACTGGTTACATCCCTAGAGTGCCATGAACACAGAGATAAACAGGAGAGACTGAGATTTAAACAATGAGTATGTGGACCCCGCCTCCCTCAGCTGATTGTAACGTTACACACATGTTAATGTAGCAGTATACAGTTCGACATGTTGGCTGGCGGTCTAATGGTCGATAGTTGAGCTTTTGTTTCATCGAATGTACCCAATAAGTTTAATCTCGCATTTAAAAAAAATGGACGACACAATTTTACATAAATTTTGCATTATTCAATGTTATCTTGGATTTGAAATAAATTTTATGCTATACATTTTTTATTTACTGTGTTAAAAGAAGTCCGGAAGTGGTTTTTATTCCTTATTTTTTGTATTACCCTGTTCCATTATTTTTCAAGCAAAAACTGTTTAGACTTTTTGAATTAAAATATTATACTTTCACAAACATCACATCAAGTCTCTCAGAATTCTACAACACCAAGTCTCTCAGGATTCCACAAACATTAAGTCTCTCAGGATTCATTCCACAAACATTAAGTCTCTCAGGATTCCACAAACATTAAGTCTCTCAGGATTCCACAAACATTAAGTCTCTCAGAATTCTACAACATTAAGTCTCTCAGGATTCCACAAACATTAAGTCTCTCAGGATTCCTGTACAAGCCATTCCAAGGCGTTTTATCCGGAATCATGAAAAGAAGTGCGCGAATTAGGAAAAAATCTTATCTTTTATGTACTGTTACCAAACAGTCCCGAGTCTATATTTATCGATCTTTCTCAGGACGACATTACCTTGTCTAAATATGTCTGTACCTATATAAAAGGAAAAGTCAAACGTGTTCTTGTTTAGTGATTTACTAAAGTACAAGATAACCTAGAGGACTTCTAGGGTTATAGGTAGCTTTGTTAGGCAAATATCCTGGGATACAATGACAAGTGAGTAGTTTATTAGTGGTAGACTTCACACAAGCTGTAAAAACAGATTACAAATATAGCAAAGTGTCAGCTGTTTTATATCGCTATAACGCGTTGTGTATTATCAGCATACTGGAACTGATTGCTGATCCTTGATCACTTCACCTCCCAGATCTATGATCTAACGATGGCTAATTTCCGTTCTTTTTAAAGAATCATGGCCTCAGATCTTAACAGACACTTTATAACGTTGTATTGCTAGTGATTTTCTTATTGACTTAAGACGCCACAGTTGTGTTTTGAATAAGGATCTGTTAGTCAATCGACTAGTTAGCCAGGGTTTTCTACCGAAAATGTTGTAATCTACGTTGTTGAAATTGTACTGTGAGTATTATGATTTCTAACTCTAGACTTTCATTTTCTATCATTACTAAAGTACTTGTTATTTCTGTACCCGTCTCGTCCTTGACCTACATACTGTACCTGTCTCGTCCTTGACCTACATACTGTACCCGTCTCGTCCTTGACCTACATACTGTCCTGGTTTGACAGGAGACACCATTACGGGTGCTATAGAGAGACAATTATCTCCATCAGGGTATCTGGTCAAACCTTGAGATTGTTGTAGTGGATTCATTGTCTTTTTTTCTGACGTCGCCTCGGTTTTTTTATCGCCTTTGAGCTTTAAACTGGTGCTTTTCTATTTTCCTTTTTACTCTGAAGCATCATGTAAAATGTCATTTATTGTGATCTTTTACGTTTAATCGTGTAACTCGATTAACTTATGAAAACAATCGTAAGATTTAAAATAGCAGTTCTGTGTTTTGAGAAAATTTCAACCTTATAATATACACGTTAAAACATTCGAAAAGAAAATAATGCGAACTTTAAAGAAAGTCAAACCAACTTTAATAATCATATAATGGTAAGGCTAAAATAGAAAATTAGGACGACAAATACCAAGACAAGCAAAAGTGGAGCTTTTTTAAAATGTTTTATTTATAGGGAAACTTAAAACTGTAATTGTTTACTCAAAAAACGACAGAAATGTCAATAACAAAATAAATTAAAAAAATCATAAAAGACAGATAAAGTGACATAAAGTGACACTTAACTGAACATACACCTGGCATCTCTTAAACACATAAATGAATTATTTCGAAATGAAATGGATGTTTAACGAGGTTTAAAACAATCATTTATATGTGTGTTCAAGTCGTTTCAAGTCAAAATACACACTGTTATTACAACATGGACTAAGACTGATTGCTGTTTTAGTAGATACACACTTGAATAAACACACCACCATCGATAATCATTTCAGTGGGTTTAATTAAGTATTGTCAATTTCGTCACCCAGGTGAAGGCAGCCACTAGATCGGGACCCAAGTTGTCGTACCACTTATTACCCACGCCGCCGATCAATAGCATGCATTATGTAGTGGAGACCATGAATACCTTACATTGCACAGCACTATCGTCTGCAAGTTAAAACATTGATTTTGTAATAAGTGAACAGTAAAAAAAACTTTCTCTGTTATACACATAATAATCAAAATCGGTTAGGTAAGATAAGCAGTATCTAAAGCAGGCATAGTACCGGGAGCTAAGGCACAGTTGATGTCAAAAGAGAAAACGTCACAAATAGGAACCCTACAACCCTCCATGGTCAGTGGGTATGTCCTGTGACGTTTATGTTTCTGTCGTCTGCTAGCGCTGAGAATTGGCGGTAATAGTAGTATAAACACGTGGTGTATTTGGATTGTCACCTGAGCAACGTTCGTGTGCACTGCAACTGATGCTGGGTTTGAAGTAGCACACTGACAAACAGCAATGAAAGTGTTCAGCCGTGAAGGAACAAAGGTGACGTGTATTACGTTGTGGTTTGACACTTTGTAGTGTGTGACACTTTGGTTTGGACTGTGAGTGCTCAGTAACATCCCAACATACACAACCAGAGTGTATCTCTCAATACACAGCAGACTAACGCACAATGAACTTTTTCAGTTAATTGTTTTAATCGTATTGTTTGTTTACCGTATTGATTGGTCAGTAGGTTTGTTGAGGTTTTGGAGAGTACAGTACTCGCAGCACGCAACACAGAGACACGGGGTGCTACAAACTTATGGAATATTTGCTACTGAGAATTGCGGATACCTGGGAAGCGTCGTCGGTCCATAATTATACTATTTGATTTGTTAATGTTTTAGTGCAATGGGACTTAAAGTGTCGATTGAGGATCGTAGGAAGGCGAGAGAGACATTAAGGAACTGTTCATATTCAAACCAACATATGGATTTAACGGACTGACCACACTCCTGCCAACCCATGGGATGTACGATAACGGTTTCCTCTCGGAAAGCCAAACCGCAATGGCCAATACCAAAAATAACCACGGGCAGCAAAAAAGAAAAAGAACCATATGAATGTGTATTAGAGAAACGTGTCACCCCTAGGAACTGGACAAATGTGGCGGCCCCCGGGAGTGGAGGGGGAGGACGGGTGAGTAGTAACGTTACAATCAGCAGCTATCGGTAATGGCAAGGAAGGCCATGAGTGGTCACTTTGATCTTGACAATGGAATTGGCGTATTAAGCCAAAAAATTAAAATAACTTATTCGTTAACAAAACAACATTATATTTTAAAACATATTAGCACATAATTAATAATATTGTATAAATCAATCCAAAATTTCGAGTTATGTATTCATTTCTACACATTTTGGACATCAATAAAGACTGTTATGTATAAAGTATAAACATTTTATCAGAACATGCTTGACCACAACATGGCTTCATGTATTAACTATGGTTGCATGTGGTTCAGGGGTCATGCTGAGTGAGTGTGGCGGATAAAAGGATTAATACAAGAACTTAATATTTTCTTGCGTATGTCCGAGTAAATATGGCGGGCAAAAAGAAGAGAATAGAATTTCACGAATACATCAGATGCATGTATTTCGCCTATGTCTTAAGAAGAAAGACATATAAATAATAATCACAAAAATACCAAGTAAAGACATCTTATCTACAAATACAGGAAATAGACAAATATTTTACAATACTAATAAGAATGACCATTAAACATTTATTTTAAAGCATAGAATTTTTATATCTACATTTGATAATTAGTATCTAAAAAATAAATTCCGGAAATAAATTCACAAAGAAAAAGCAATTAGACTATATGTTGAGCGTAAGGGTTCGTTTTTAAAGCAGAATATTTAACTCCTTTTTAGTATGAATTGTAATAAAATATTGCAGGTATATAGTATAACGGGTATCTAAAAGTATTATCGAAGGATTTATATATCATAAATGGTTCTACATACAGAGGGCAACTAGCGACAGTATTTCTAGTTGGTTTTAAAATCACGTGGCGTGTTACTCTGCGGGTGGAGTATCACGCGAGATTGGCCGTAACCTTGTAGCTGGAACTTGTTCGGGCAAAATTGACACCAATTACTGGTTTTTTTTATAAGTGATACATTGTTTGTTGCAGTCGGAATGTCTTGTACCGTTATAAATGTGTACCGTTATAACGGGTTAAATGTGTACCGTTATAACGGGTTTCATAGATTCCCTTTCCATTAAACTGTATTTCTCCACATGTTGCGGAACATTTAGAAATTGAATTTCACTTTTTTGTTAAGTAACACTGATGATGACTTAATTCGTAAAATAACGGTTATTATTACATTTGAGATGACTAGAAATTATTTATGTTCAAATATTTTGGAAAAATAAATGTTTTTCAAAACAAATTAGTTTACAAACATTTTAAATTCCAGTTTCACACCGCGGTTAGAACACCAGTATGTCTTATATTTTATATCTCTTAAGTCTTTATCGGTTTATTTTATTCAATTATTTTTAGTAACAATAGCCAAATTTTCGATATTCTGTTTGGCATTTTCTTTTACTCTCCGAATTCATTCCAATGTTCAGGCTTTTTTTTCTGCGTGAAGTTGCTTTACCAGACACAATCTTTATCCATTATTGATGGTAACGAACAGTAGCTCCATATAAAAAGCCCTGACACTGTTTCAGGTTTCTCAGTACATGAGAACCTAATATCTTACATCGCCAAAACTAGGTCACAGAGGCAGCCCCAATGCTCTCATTAAACAGCCCTTGCTACCGGTCTCCTTTTAGACCGTCAATTCAGTTTGAAAACACTAAATACATGGAAAGCTGTAAGAACACAATTGATTTACAAGAATTTATAAAGATAGGGGCATCTTATACAAGTAAAGCTGACCGCAAAGCCTTGGACATTGGTTCACCACGTTAGTGCTACCGTTAGTCTATATATAGACGTTTCGTGGCTCTCCTAACTATAGGTGTTAGGGTATTGTCGGTGCGTAAATCCCTGCGTAAATCTTCCGGACCAGATATATCCCTGCGTAAATCTTCCGGACCAGATATATCCCTGCGTAAATCTTCCGGACCAGATATATCCCTGCGTAAATCCAATCTGAATCTCCCGGACCAAATTCAAAGCCATACAATACGGAGCAGCACGATGCTGTTTCGTTTGGATTTTGTACTGTATGTATCACTTCAACGTATATGATAATTTTGGGAAAATATTTTATTATTCATTACGATTTTTAAAGACGCAGCTCTTGTTTTTGATATCAAAATTATATAAATAAGCGCGAGCCGGTATGATATTTTGTTTAGCTTCCGTTATGATAAGAGAAGGATATAAACTGATTCTTTGCCAAAATCGTCGGTGTGCAAACTTTACAAGAACACGAACATACGTAGCATAATGTATTTGTTAATTAGATATGACGCAAAATAGATATAAATAGATATATAGTGCTGTTTATATATTTTTATTGATTGACATTATTATTGTTTTGAATACAATAGTATCAATAACGCAAACACGGATCCTTGGTCACCTCGCTTTATTAATATCTTAAAATAGAAACCACTCTATTTACAGATAGTAATATACCACACCTGATTATCACTAGTCCCTATGTTATTGAAACCCCAGTCTTGATATAGTTTTGTTGGCACTTCAGTCATTGATACGTATTCAAGTCAGTGAAATACTAACGATGATACGTGAGCTAGCGGTAAAACAGGGAAGACAGTTACAAGGGGGCGTTACGGAGGTGGTGTTGACGTAAAACTAGGATGTGGGCGATATTCTCCGGTATCAGAAACATGTACACCTTAATTTTTTGTTCTAGATATATCACCGTATTTATATATATAATCCTTTCTGTGGTATTTAGTGTATCATATAAATGGCCTAATGAGTCCTTTGTTGTAATATCACGACTGAACGCTGTACAAAAAGAAGAATAACAATGCATGGCTGATGACATCACAAATTGTTCACGTTGATACATTTATAATTTAAAGTCTTAAATTTGGCAATGAGTATGATTTTAGTCATCGACAAAAACTGTGAAGTCCATCCTTATTTTGAAGGTCATGTAACAATTCCTTTTTCATATTTATATTTGTTGGTATTTGGCCATATTCTGTGATATTTTTTTTAATTTTGTTTTTCACAACATAACGTAAACTGTCTTTTTATGTGAATAAATATCACAATAAAATTGTTAACGACATTTTTAAGTATTTCAGAAATAGGAATTCTAAAAACAAACCAGACCATAGAAGGTATGGATGCTCATTAATTGGAATGAACAAAACTATTATTAGAAATATCCTTTGCTCAACATATAGCTTTCCATGAAGACTACCTTTTCCCCTTAAAGGTTGGGGTCTGATGAAACAGATAGTTTTAGATAAAAATATGGACGTCTCGATTTCCAGGAATGATTTTATGGTATCGACAACACAACAATTACCGCATAGCCCGAAACGACGTAACACTAGCGCCGTGTATCTCCAAGTCGCTTCTACGTTTATAATTTAGGGTAATTACTCGACAGGCATAAAACGTGCCTATTAATAAGTCATAACGCAATGTTAACACCGAGAAATAGCGCGAGGTCACGTTGCCCGACCAAGCTCAGACCAGAAATATAGAATTTTTAGCTAACGTTGAGCGTAAGTTCTAAATTAGATAAATGAGTTTACATAAGAACCCCGTGGGGATTTTATTTCACGGAAATAAGTGTGAGATAATTGCTTTGTTTATTCACAACAACTATGTCGTGTATCCATAACTGGGACAAAAAATGAAATCACCTTGATAATTCATTAGGTGTTATGAAATGAAATGAATTTACAAGAAAAATCCCTCACAGAGAAGTTATGCCGTAATTTACAATGTACGTCATAAACGAAACGTTTGAGGCCATCGACTAGTATCTGTGTTATATTGTGCTTTTAATTCTCCTAGATAACAGTTTTAAATATGTAAAGAAAACGGTTGTTTTTGCCAACATTGACATGAGATATAGTTGCTTACAGTTATGTTTACAACTCTATTCTGGTCGCCCCTATAATCCATACTCTTTCGTCAGAAAATGTTTTTGTAACTTAGTCGGAACTTAATGCTACATAAATAATGTGTTAACAAAAATTGCCATCATTCTATCATAATTTTATAAGCTAAAGCGATGCTTCGAAAACGGTTTAATTCATAATAATATAAACTGGTTCTTATTATTGAAAACCTTTACTTATCTGATAAAGATAAATTGTAAAAATTACAAGTCAACATCGCGAAGCGTATGTACTTATATAATATCAAATCAATTAGAAAAGTAAGGGCAACTAATCGTATTATAGAGAGGGATAACATATAAGAACAAATCATTTGATTATTAAACAATGACAAATACTAATGTTATCATTTAGTTGTACCTGACTTGATTAACATGATGATATGTTTATGTCATTTGTTTTCCAAATTAAATGTCATGTAATAAAATGATATAAAAAGTTAGTGTTAGTATCCGAGTGTGACCATTTTGAATCCCAGGAAATCAATACTTTGTTTCAAGTTTTTTATAATTGTGAAAATACAAACGATTCAAATTCAACATTAATGGACTATTAAAGTTATCAAGGTACGACAAGGAAAATATTCTTAATAAAGAATATGCTTAAAATAGGGAGCTTTCAACATGAACACAAACGAGTGATCTACCCTAGAAAGTACCTGGCCTACATTGTAATACTGTTAAACCATTAGTTACTCCAATTCTCAAAAACGTTATATTAAATTTTGATTTAAGTTTTTTCTGATAATTCAATTAACAATACACTTGTCTATAAAAACTAGTTCGCTTTCTCCTTTCAGGGATCTTATAGACAGTCACACTGCATGTATTTCAAATTCTCATGAATTCATATTATTACATTCAGTACACTCTTTTGACTTCCAAAACCTTGCTGATTGAATATTTCCGTATACTATGCATCGACGTTTAAACAGGTAGAGCCAGGTCATATCAATTTCCGTTTTTTGCGCCATATTGGATATATTAGATTTTCTCCAGAACAAATAAGAATCTCATTTTTGATTACGCAAACGTTAGTTACAGTATTCATTCTAATTGACCATTATCGATAACATTTTTACACGTACGCACGAAGGTAAATATAGAAATATATCACACCACAGCGTCAACACATTAGGACTATTCGAAACTCGTATTAGGTACAAAACATTGTAAAATAATTACTGAGGAGACACAAAAGGACGATAGGTATCGACAGGAAAACACCAGAGGAGAAGTGTGTGTGTCTGGTAACAGTAGTATGTTTTTCATTGAGGTTTATGGTAAGCTATGAGCTGAACTTCAATTAACACGTTTTGTAATTATCAACCTCATTAGCAGTCAGCTGACTTTGCGGTAGCTTCTAATTATTGGCCCCTAATTTTGTTCAAGTATGTGCCCTGTAGTTTGGAAGAAAAATATGAAAAATTGACATAAATGATTTAATATTCAAATTACTTTACTTCATGCTAATTTCAGCTAGTAACAATTAAGATATTGAAATCGTTTCGTAATAGCCAGGGCAAAGTATTCAAAGTTAAAGGAACAATGGTTTTGAAAGTTCTAATAAACGTTTTTGATTTCGAAGGATCGTGGGACGCAACTAGGTCTAAACTAAACATAGCCCTTTGTGTTATAATACACAAATTAGAGGAAACAGCCAAAGTGTCATTGTTTACTCCGTTGTTGTTTTCCGTGTGATTGATGGTTAACAACATGGCGGGAGACTAATGCGGTCCAGGAGAAGCTTACCCTTCCTGGACACTAGGTTTTATCTCCGGTCACACCGATGTTAATGATGTGTTTCCTTTTGTTTTGGTGTCACCTCAGATCCTCTATCAAATCCGTTTATAGTTTATCTTGTGTGTTGACGTTGTGGTATTGTATTATTCTTTTTTATAGAAATGTAAGAATATTATTTCGGTTTTGAACAATGCGACTGGAACATGAAAGAGAATTCTTGATGCACTGAAAGGCAATATATATAAACATAGTGATTAAATATGGATAACAAATACTTCGTATAACGTCTATTTAACTACTCTGCGGGGAAATTTATGTGACATCTGATGATTGTTGGTCAAACCTGAGGAATCCCAAGGCGACAATAGGACATCAGTAAGGAATCCCAAGGCGACAATAGGACATCAGTAAGGAATCCCAAGGCGACAATAGGACATCAGTACAAACGTTCATGCAAGATACATGTACTACATTCAAACAACAAATCCGTATCGCTGGGAGGTCCATATTCCATTTGTCCTTCATATGAAGTCCACGCAATTGGATATACACTTTGCTCATGCGCAAAAAGAGCAAAAATTGTTTAAGATATCTAAAATCCTGATAGCATTACTTTATCTTACAGATTTTAATAAAAACAAAACGAACCATTCCCTCTGGCAAACAAAGTCATGCAAAACATGAAAAACTAGAAGACAATGAAATTATTTTAAAATAAAATGCCTACTTTCATAAAACTAGATACCAGCAAATACCTTCATCCACCAGAGCATAAATTGACGAGCTCAAGAAGATAATTCATTGATTAAATATCAGAACTTTGTTACATTCAGAAGTAGATTGTAAACGGTAAAAATTAAACAATTAAAACCAAATTGCAGAATAAATGAAAAAACTAACATCCCCCGAAGCTAAGATCGAACAAAGAACAAGTCGATTGCATTATTTTTCGCAATTTGGTTTTAATAATATTTAAAAGAATTTCCTCTTTTCAAAGCCTTGTTAGCTTTACTCGTTATGCAAAATTTAAATATATCGATTTTATTGTTATTGTATGTTTTGGAAATATCTGAAAATATACAAATAATATAGTATTTTCGCCCTGTTAGTGATCATTTGGAAGCTCCATAAATAGAGTTTTATCTTTGAATTTCCATATTTCAGAGTGTACAATAATAAAATTGTATGTAAAGCTTTCGTTAAGCTGAGCATAAGTTGAACAAATGGTTCATGGTTGGTGCACAAATGACGACCCTGTAGAGGGAGTGTATTGTTCATATACTACCACTAAGTGAGGCTCTGTAAGATTAAATTAATTAGTGTTATGAAATATATTGTGTTATATGTGTTTTAAATGTTCCCTTTCGTGATATTCTCTCATTAATTTCTGCTACAGTAGCGACCTATCGTTTGGACTTCCCAGAAGATATGCACCACGGAAATCACCAATTACTATAATAGTATGATACAGACGCGGTAACAGCAAGGCTTCACTTTGAACCTTAGAAATTGCACTGACGTCTGGCGCGCGTGCTCTCCAAGGCGAATGTTCATGCATGTCGTAACGTACCTGACATGGAACAATACTCCCTGAGGTGATTTTAACCCCTCTGTGAACTTGACAAGCAGGCAGCTTTATTCTACGACTTATTCGATCTGGTCATTGAAAGTATAAAATATGCCAAATTATTGTATTTCATTTGTGAAACTTACAGAAAAAAAATACTCAAGAACCTGTTGTTTGATTATCTGTATGGATTTCTTCTGAAAAACCGTCTTTTAGCAAAACATGCTTTAGGTAAAACAGAACGTCATTAAACTGTCACAAAATATACAACAGCGTCGACACACTAGGACAAAATATACAACAGCGTCGACACACAGAAACTGTTATACCGCAGCGTCAATATACTTCGACAATATATACCACTGCGTCAACACACTGGGACAAAATTTATTGCAGCGTCATTACACAAGGATAAAATATACCACAGCGACAACACACAAGGAGAAATGTACCACAGCGCCAACACACTAGGACAAAATATAGTGCAGCGTCATTAAACAAGGACAAAATGTACCACAGCGCCAACACACAAGGAACAAAATATCCCACAGCGCCAACACACTAGAAAAAAATATGATGCAGCGTCATTAAACAAGGACAAACTATTCCACTGCGTCAACACACCAGGACAACATGTACCACAGCGTCAACACACTAGGACAAAATATACCACAGCGACAACACACAAGGACAAAATATACCACAGCGACAACACACTAGGACAAAATATACCACAGCGACAACACACAAGGAGAAATATACCACAGCGACAACACACAAGGACAAAATACTCCACTGCGTCATTCACTAGGACAAAGTATACCGCAGTATCAATATATGATGACAATATGAGAACACGAAAACGATACGGGAAAGAAAACAACAGGAACAGTGGAGACACAAAAACAGGAAGAAGACACTTCCCAAATTACCGAAATTCTAGGTTATCCACAGATTAACTTACTGATCAAGCTATGCCAATAACCCGGTAGTACTGTATAGGACCTTACTCAAAGCACCTGGGCGGGAGTCGAAATTCAATGCGCGTGTTGATAGACACACCACGTAACCAAGGTGTTCTTCACGCATTATGCCATAATGTCATAACTCCTCTCGAAAGTCGTGCCCAAGGACCCGCAAAGTGTTTTCGATCGGCAATCCCCGGTCTCTACTTCCGGTTTTTTAACGCATTGAAATCGTGACAATGGAGTCTCGAAATAAAATGGGACAGGACATCGGATTGACAATTAATCCTCTCTTTTGAAACAAATGGTTTTTTTTCAATATATCTAGTCAATATACATGTCCTTCCCTCAAGACTGTTAGCTGATGCATATTTTAGATAGGTTCCTGCTGTTTTGGCTATATTTAGTTATTAAAATTATTCAAGTGTGATGGTTATTTGTTCCCATTATACTGTCATTGAAAGGAAATTCTAAAGTTTGGCGATTGAGCAGTAAAAATAATTTCAGAAATACTTTTGCCAATAACTGTATTTAGACACCATTCATAGTGTTTCAATACATATATATATTTAAACAAATGCAGACGCCTAGCTATCATTTATCCTTTGATCCTCTGTTAATATTGATTTATCCGTTATAATACTTTACAAAACAATCAAATGTGTTTTCTTCCACTTGCGTTATGAACGGAAACTGCTTTCTTAATGAAAATAGCCAGAGCTCTTCGTACTTATCAAATAATCATTCGATTGGCAGACAATGTCAAAAGTATTGCTGTGATTGTCTAATCAGTCGATTGGAAGACAATGTCAAAAGTATTGCTGTGATTGTCTATGCTGACTTTACACGTTGAGGCAAGAGAAAACCCGATGACCCTTGATTTTGAAAGTATAATTGTCCTATACCCCACAACTATGAACCGTAGGTGAGCTAACAATCTACAAGGATGGGAGTTCGAAACTTATGAGGTTGCTTCAAAATTACATTAAAGAATATATGCAATGCAAAAGTTAAAAAAACATAAGAAATGATATTATATGTCCACGTAATAATACCTGGAAGTAATTTTAACATGCCTTTCCTGACAAAGACGAACGCAAGTATGCTAACAAATGCCCTCATAAGATTAAATAATAACCACAGCAACGACCAAATCTAAACTTTAAAAAAGGCAGATAAGTTATACAATGACATTGTTAGTCGACCCTTTACGATGTTAATGTGACGTCCTTATACTCTGCCTAATTAACACAGTGAGCATGTTTTGCATATACGTAATAGAGGTTATTATTTTCTAATGCCTCCGCTAGGGTTTAAATCCGAAACCTCTTGTTTAGGGTTAGGGTTAACGCTCTTGTCTAACCCTAACCATAACACACTACCAAATGTGTTAAAGAAAATTCTTCTTCACCGAGGCGGCAGAAAGCGGCAAATATTTAAGTAGGCTGGCATACTCCCCAGGAAAAACTCGATTATTCCATTAGTATATGGTTGTGATAGCAGGGTTCAGTATTTCTGTCAATATTTCCCGGGGCCTAGCGTCGGCGTCAGTGTTACAGAGGCCATACTCATATGTACATCATCCTCTATTCTTGCTTCTGTTACTTATATTTTTATTTTCTACACTAGTTGTTTTGACTGGCAACGACTCTAAATAAAAAAGCTTAACAAATTAGTTTAAAAATAAACAATTAGTTTGAGAAAACTGTTGATGTTTTAATCTTTGAGACAATTATGTTCTTAAAAAACTGGTGCAATTAAGTGCGTTCATTTTGTTTTTGTATTTCTTAAAATCGATAAAATGGCATGAGTATCTTCGCATTCTTTGAATTATTTAATAAGTATGACTGACACGTTATGCAATTCGTAAAACATTTCCCATGGATCCCATCACCTTGAGGATATAGTCGTGACGAACAAAGACAGCGCGAGACAAAGTCTCTATCAATAATGTTATTTATACATACACCGGAGAATTATGTCATTGTTGAAAAGGTTATTTGCTCACCCTTTCTGTGTTTCATGTAAAGTGAATAAATTATTTATTGGCATCGGAAAGAGTTAAGATGAGCAGAGTGTGATCGTATTGACATTGAAAGCCAGCTTTGGCGTTTAGTGTTGGCACTGTGGCATGTATTGTTATATCTACTATACAGAATGTACGTTGACATTTATTTCAAAATGGGAAAATACGCCAACACAGGTCATTAAATAATCCAGGTCATTAAATAATCCAGGTCTTTAAATGATAATTCAATTAGCGCTAGACGATACATTACACATTTAAAAAGTGTAACTGTTCTGTCCTCCCAATTCACGTTTTGTTAAATCTGAATTTTCCCAGTTAAAGTACCAAAATGTTGTCTCCTTTCCTTTACAAAGAAAAATGTAAGACGCAAATACATATGTGATTCCACCCATGACGTTTGGTAATTGATTCAGTGTGATTCCACCCATGACGTTTGGTAATTGATTCAGTTTGGTAATTGATACAGTTTGGTTATTGATACAGTTTGGTCATTGATTCAGTTTGGTAATTGATTCAGTTTGATTCCACCCATGACGTTTGGTAATTGATTCAGTGTGATTCCACCCATGACGTTTGGTAATTGATTCAGTTTGATTCACCCATGACGTTTGGTAATTAATTCAGTGTGATTCCACCCATGACGTTTGGTAATTGATTCAGTGTGATTCCACCCATGACGTTTGGTAATTGATTCAGTTTGG
>JAUMHH010169284.1:0-16434 GCA_032359455.1 Chlamys rubida | reverse complement strand
TACAGCTGAGTAGACTGGAACAAGCGGAGTAAAGTATCTTGCTCAAAGATACAACACAGTGCCGTGCCGTGACTCGAGCCCGGCGTCCTACCACTAGACTACCGTGCCTTTTTGTTCCCAACTGGTTTCCGCATACGCGTTTTACATATTTTTGCCCTTTTTACTAATCTTGCAGACATATCTCAAACTTAAACCATTAATGTCCGGTATAAAAAAAAATAGCATATGTTCTTTTCTCTCTGTACTTATATCTTATGATTCTCTGCTTTTTTCGTCCAGAAATATCCTATGTAAGAAACTCCCCTTTTTCACGTAGCAAATCTAAGGAATATCGTACCAGTGATTATTTATTATGATGTATTTCCTACAGAGGAAACAAATCTTCATTAGAACCTTCGAGCTTCTGTGAATAAATAATTTCGAAAATAAATTCACGAAGTTTAATACAAATCCTACTTGATTATCTGTACTTTCATAAATGGCTTTTTCATGAAAGATACGTATTAAAAAGCAACTGTCTAAAGAAAATAAAACACTTGAGGCGGGTTATGCATAAATCTTAATTATTTTTTGTGAGTTTTATATCGGGAACACCGCATAATCAGTGAACTGAAGAGAAAATATGTTTTTCTCGTCATTCGGATGACAGTCAATTCGAGGAAACGCGTGATGTCAAAAGGCAAGTATGACGTCACTAAACTCCGCATTGTGAAATCATGAAAAGTATACCTATTTAGATAGAACTGACGTCACATATGGAAATAATAGGATAAACATAGACATTTTGTTTTTAAACTTAAATTATATCTATTTCTTCAATCTCTACCAAGCACCTAGCACCAGTTAAAGTGATGTATCTATTATCGTATTTTTGGAAACAGAATACTAGATTTAAAGATTACGATTGATTGGTTGTGAGGCTTTTTAAATACCATGAAACCATCTCTGCATATTTAAACATAACTTATAAAACCCCTAGATTTAAAGAGGAGAACAGACAAGATAAGAGGTTTCCAAAGCACCACGAAACCATCTCCACATAATAAAACACAATTGAAGAAGATCCCTTACCAAACAAAACTAAAAACTAAAGATTTCAAAAGGACGATAGGTTAGGAGGTTTCAAAAGCTCCATGAAACCCTCTGCGCCTATGTTAACACAACTGATGAACAAAAAGCACGAATAAATAAAATAAATAAATAAATAAATAAACGCACTAAATCCATCACATCACAATATGAACCAAACTTACTTCTTCGCAGTCTTTTTGGCTGCCGTCTGCCTTCATTTGGGTTGACCAACAGCAACGCCACCAGAGCTACGGTCCACAAGAGCTTCATGTCTGCAGCCTATGGGGTCTATTCTCTGCTGCTGAAACAACAGCTGATTAGCAATGATGGCAGCCCAACAGACTTTTATAGCGATGATTATCTCACTAGTCACCTTGACAGAACAGAGGCTATGTGTATTTATGTGCTATGTCTACCTGACGTGTGATAACAGTTGGACAATGTCCGTCGTCTGTCTCGTCTTTTGATGCAATTGACACAGTGATGTTTGACCTTAATGTACCCGTATATAGAGCATCAGCAAAAAAAAGATATTCAAGGAAGGCCTGTATGTAAGGTCCCATCGTACACATGGTTAATTATAAGCCAATTACATACGACTAAACTATTAAAATAATGTAATTATTTCTCCAAAAAAAGCAAAAGCTTATCTTGTGTTTTCTTAATCAACGTATTATTAGTTTTATGACGAAAAATGTACTTAAGTTATATCATATTCCAAAAGTAGATCTTTGTGAAAGTCGTAATATAGTTAATGTAAATGCATGTGTATGAACGCCTTCATATTTAATCGTTTAGAGTTTGCTATCCACAAAAAGACTTTTGTTTTGGTTTGAATTTCCATATCACATTTCTTAATTTATGCATATTTATTATATGTGACATTATTTATTTTAATTGTCATCAAATATTGATTTTTCTTATTTCATGTTCATTGCCACTTCTCTCTTGATTTTATGTAGCAGTCAAAATCTTTCATAAAACCATGTCTTTTTCCCTACCTTTCGTTTGTTAAAACAAACTTTTTAAAAATCATTTACAGATTCAATTTCTTATTTAAGCCAAATATTATTTGAGAAATCATTTAATTTTAAAAGTGCAATCACCTGTGTGTGTGTGTGTTACTCTTATCTTTTAAGACCGAATGTATTGTTCTGCAAGAGATATGATGTTCAAAATTGAATCCTTCATTTTCAAACGTAAACGATTAGCATCCAATATTTAATAGCAGTTGGTACATATAGTATAACAGGAATCTGGGCCTATATAAAACCGTTCTCAAGCACAAGTATGGATGAATTGATGAGGTCAAAATTGTGAACACTAAAAATAATATCAAACGATATTCGGCTTAAAGTCTCTCAAATGATTTTTTTTCAAATCATTGACAAAATGTTAATTTTAGTTGATTTATCACCAGAAAAATAAATTGAGCTTGAACGCATACTTTGAGTTTGAGCTCGAGAACGGTTTCGTGCAACCGATCCCTGGCAGCTCTTGGTAACCTATTATATCAGGTGACGGTCGATATTGACATCACCGTCGATATCCACAATATTTTAACATTAATTTCATTATAAGTGAACATTTGTATACTGCCTTCAGATTAACGGTTTCAAATGAAGCAATAAGGAAAAAGGGGTGATAATTATATTTAATTTATTAAAATGTGTGAAATAGAAGTTGACCGTATTTGAAATTCTTCTAATCTTAATATTGTAAGTATCGTGAAGACGTACCTAAGTAACTAGGTAACCTTGTGATCAAAATGAAGCTGAGGATCACCATGGCCTAGTTAAGGGATGTTCACCGCCTTACGTAATCAAACACGGTCATGTAGAGCGTCGTAATCATTATAAAAAGGTAGATATTTGGCTCACTAGGTCACAGTTTTGTATTCGTCATCACATCTGAGCAGTTTTAACTTAAAAATCTCTGTCTCACTGACTCTGTTTTTTTCTTATATACAGTTACCTCCCCTTAACCTCCGTTTGCATATATATTCCGTCTTTTCGTATTGCAGAGTTATCTGCTCTTGTGAGCAGGTATTGATTGTTATGTCATTTGTTTGTGAGAGTAACGTCATCAATTTTTGAGTAAACGACGTAATTTTCTCACACAAACCAATGACGTAACAATCAATACCTGCTCACAAGAGAAGATAACTCTGCAATACACAAAGACGGAATAACTGTAGAAAAAATTGGGCAGTACACTTCCGATTACCAGTAAGCTCAATCGGTTAGAGCGATAGTAGAGCAATCTGCACTCCGGGGTTCGAACCCTGGTCTACTCGCGCTGATTTGTTACACTCAAAACACTAGGGTTGAATATGCTTTGTTTATTCCATCTTTACTGTTTCACATAACAATTCCGTAAGGTGTGTTTTTCTTTTCAGAAAATGGTTTATTAAAGCTAAAATCATGCTGAAAACCCCCCCAGTTTCCAACACTTAATTGCATTTTTTGGCAGTGGTACGGGTATCCTTAAGACGAAGACGAATTGTTTGATATTTTTGTGAATTTATACACGAAAATAAAACTCTTAACATAAAGTAGAATATCATAAATAGCATAAGGTTAATTAGGACTATTTTACACTAGAATTTTTTTAATATGTGTCAATATGATATCAGTTTGCATACAAATAAAGGACCAAGTGTAAAGTTTTCCTTTGAATTTATCATTCAATAAACGTTAAAGATATCTAATGAAATGTAAATAATTACCTTTATTAAACAGACAACTTAAATTTCCTTTTTATCTAATCGTCCTTTGTTTCTTAATACAATTATTTTTATTAGAATATGGCGCCTTTTATTACGCTGTTATGTCCATAACTGGTTTGATAAAGTTACATGTTCTTTGTTGAAGGAAGTTTTCAAATGAAATAACAATTTAATATCCTCTTTATCTTGACTCCCCACAACTCTACCAGAATATCTTTAGATATTGAACATAAATCACTATATTTATTACTAACTCGACAGGCCTACTATGAATGAAATAGAAAGAATAATGTCACGAGATCTGTCATTGTTTGCATTCTTTGCAGATTTAAGAAATACCAATAGCTCTATTGAAGTTTTTGTATAATTTTTCAAAACATATACTCAGGCGTAAATGCCCATCGGATCTCCAGATCGCATTGTCTGGAGGGATATCAATATGTTGACATTTTAAATTATTCAAAGGAAAACTATTAATAGCAAAACACCAGATAACAAGCATACCTTCTCTCTAGCTTGGTTCTAGTACTGATGTAACCAAGGCCATCTGTGTTAACTGTAAGTATCTTTGGCGTCTTCTTTAAGACTTCTGTCATTTCCTAAACACTTGAACACACTGGTCCATGCATTGATGACATATGGCTAGGCAGCGGGTAAGCGTTCTTGTTTGGAATCGCTGGCGATTAAAAAAAACCCTCAAAAAACCAAGTAAATACCGATATCTCAACAAAGCCATACTTTAGAACTAAATATCAATAAAACTTCAGCAAAATATGAACAAGGGACAATTTGCATGGATACCCTTAAATAGGACGAAAAGAATAAATTATGTCTTCCAGTATGATAAACGTCTTCTGCTTCACCGATGACACCTTCCATGCGAATCTAGGTCAACTCAAAGTGATTTTACGATCTCAAATCGAGAACTCGGCTAGTGACAACACAACCACGAGGAACCTTGATGAGTATAATAAACACCATCGACATTCATATCACCTAAAGAAATAACATATTTCCCTTATTGGATCATGATAGTGTCCATAGTCTTCATCAGACTCCATCTTGGGAAAACCTGTGTTGCAAGATTGTCCGTTAGCAGCAGATATCTAGAACAGAAATGATCTGCTATTCGGAGCAAGCTCTTAAATACCAAATAATTTGCTACAAGTAAACACCTAAAGTAGGAGAAGCAGGGATGTTACTATCAAGAAGTGAAAGTTTGCGATAGCAAACTCCAAATCGCCCGGCTTATCGTACAGCTTAGTAGTAAACCGTCCCTTTTGGTCATAATGTAGGTAAAGAAAGAGGAAAGCGGCTTAAGTAAGAGATTTGGTAGCGTCCTTGATTTATAAATCTGGAGAGTATATACGATCCATGTTGTCGAAAAAATTCTTCTTATTTAATAACAGCACATTGTCGATATATTTGGACGTAAATGAAAATACTTGGCTAGGTTTTTGTTATCAGTCCTGATAAGTTTATCAAAAAATTACATAGTACGAAAGAGAAGGCGTTTCTTCAGTTTGGCATGAGGAATGATAGTATAAAGGGTCGAAAAATCAAAAGATTTTAATAGAAGAAACGTTTTTGAGAAGATGATGTTCAAGATTGATCAAAAGGTCGTTTAATTCTTCAAACTCCACATTCAATTTATTCCACTTTCCTGAGTTTACAGTGTCTCAGCACGACTGAATTCCTACTTTAGTGGTACTGGGAATGGTATAGAGGAGTTTGGATCATGGCTCAGTTGAGCAACTATTAGAGCTAGCGATAAAACGTTGTTTATTTGGAGCTTGTGAGGTTTCGGAATACAAAATACAAAAGAGAACGGCCCCAATCCTTATCATTAGTGGGTAGTCGGAACGATTTTAATACAGAAGCATGATTGACTAGTATTTCGTCTTTCGAAACATTGGAAAATACATAGGCAGGGCAAGCCTAATTCTTTTTTTCTATACAGTAAATGTAATAATATTTGTTGACAAAAGATTAAATTATTAGGTGCTTTGTCTGCTTACACAAATACAATACGTCTCTTGAAAGTACAAAATACAGGTTCAAGGTTTTGTTAGAGGAACACGGAAAAAAGGCCACGAAACACTCGTTTGAAATCCTTTCACTGTCAGATAATCGCCGTCCCCAGTTTCAAAATTATTACATCAGAAATCTCCTCACCGGAATTCCTTCGATATAAACAAAATCGGGATAATCGTCAAGTAAGACACTTTTCACGAATATTTGAAGAATGTCTCGGGGTCTTCGACCTAAGATATCATTCTGTTTGAAGATAATTTTTAATTCTCTATTTACGAGGCTAAAGTTATAAAATATCCAATAATTTTGGACGGTACATGGTAGCCGAGATAAGGACATCACAAAGCTTGACAGCCAGGCACAAAACGAAATCCAAACCCCTACTAGCGCCGCATGTTTGGTTATTTTCGATGTCTAGAACACTTGCTTGTGACTAGTTTTCATTTTACCAGCTATTAAACTGTATACACATGCTTTCACCAAATAAAAGTATAATCGAAATGATTGTTTTATATTTCTAATCGTTCAAATGGTGAAATATACATTAATTCAAGTTTTCATGAATTCTAATAAAAAAAATCTACCTTACCATATATTAAGTAAGCACTACAAAATAACAATTATAATTTAGTACATAGCGAATGTCAGAAAACATTCCTGACAGTGACATGTACCTACCATCCGAGTAATGAAGAGTTTAACTCATTCACCCCTGAAGACACATTTAAACTCTTCCGAATCAAAGGTTGGAATAGTTCATTATGAAATTTCAGGGGTGAATGAGTTAAACCTATTTCATTGCTTCAGAGTTTTAAGCAAAACGGATGAGATACAATATCCATCAACCCTATTCAAGTTCTCATTTCAACGTTTATACAACATCAAGTTTTGCCGCGAACCCGTGTACATTTTGTACAATGTATAAACATTTTTATATTACAAAATATTTGGTATATTATCAGAAAGTAAGGAGAAATAGGAATAAAGTGCAGGAAATAGATAAACTCTACAGTATAATTACATAGTAACACCCTTGACGTCATTTCGTTGGCGGTTTTTAAATGACGTCAGGTAACAATGCTTTGCGATGTCATCTTCCGTTCTGACGTCGTAATTATTGGCAGTTGTTTTCCATCGAATACAGAAATATGTGTTTCCACGAAAAACATGTGGATTTTCAGATATAATATGAACGTTGTGGGGGAAAAGGATGCCCAAAACTCATGATTTCAGGCGTACATGTTTATCTTACTCTCATTAGTTAATTTTCAAATTGGGCATTCAGGTCTAGATTGAAACTCATCTTCAACATCATCTATATTACATACATGACACACTCCACGATTCCGCTCAATGTTTTGGTATCGCCCGTTTCTCTGGTATTCACATTGGGGTTACGCAGGTAGTTTTGCAGAACAAAATTATCGTAAAGATATCTATAAACATTTGCTTTCGAGGAAATTCTATTTTTTTCTGAATAATCTTCTGTATACTGAGTAGAACTTGTTGTCGTTAGTATTATATTCCCAGATTTACCCTAGGCCTACCCTGTATCTTTGATGTTCATCATCCATTTATCCTTGTTCTCTATCATTTCAATGTTTGGTTTGTTTGTGTTTAACGTTCAATAAAAGGCTGTTGTCATTTAAGGACATACCAGGTTTTGGTGGTGGAGGAAAGCCGGAGTTCCCGGAGAAAACCCACCGACCAACGGCCAGTTCCTGGCAAATGCCCCACGTAAGTCTCGAACTCGCGACCCAGGGCTAGTGGTAGCAGAATTAACCACTTGGCCATCGCGGTCCTCCCCACTGCATTTCAATGCAGCACGCTTTGTAATCTGTACATAGCGGCTGCCTTCTGTTTTAGTTTCATTAGCGAAGCATAAATCTTTAGTATAGCAAACAATATTTGTGTGCGTAAATTCTTCCCTGTGCATGTTGTGTGTTTGGACGCACTGACGATGACGTCATTGAGATGAGGCGAATAGGAGAGTGTTTTGTATTTAATCTCCAGCTGTTTTGATATGACACTCTAGTACTTGATGGGGAGCCAACTCAGCTTAAAAAACACTGTGTTCATTATATAATTAATATGTTTTCTATGGAGCCCGCGAAGAGATATGGTTATACATTTACTAGTCCGTGCCCACAGATCAGTAACCATGTCCCTTTGTGGGCTCCGTAGATGAGAAAGACTGCACGTGCATTTAAAACAGAACCGATATTCCAATATTTGACCATTCGGGAATTTGTTAAAATAAATTATCTGTTACGTAATAGCCACATCAATTTTGTTCGAATCTTTTTTTTTTGTAATTGTTTTATTTTTCCAAATAAATCATCAGCATAAAAGCAATCAACATCATCATGCACTTCCAATATCATAATCGACATCATCTTCATCTATTATTCATCTTCTTCATTAGCATCTATACATATATATCTTTTTATATTTCTCATCATAAAACCATCGTCATCAGTCATCATCATCATCCTCCTCATCATCAACATCATCATCATCAATGTCATATAACCTTCATCATTCACATCAATATCAATCATTGATCACATCATAATCCTCCTCAATCAACTTTCAACATCCCTCCTCCTCCTCCTCCTCCTCCTCCTCCATCAACTTTATCTATCCTTATCATTCATGCCAATCAAGCAATGATTACATCATAAATTTCAACAATTTTGTTCGAATCTTAACAATACTGTTTCTAACAACCTAAGACAGAGTCTATTTAAGGAGGCTACACACCAACTGTATATCGGTCATAGGGTCTAATACGTGGTATTTATTGACCTAACACTATTCAGTAACTCATTACACATTAACAACAAAATTAACTCAAGCATAGACATCATTGCAACATAATTTATTTTAGTCTATATCAAATACAGATATCTTTCTTATAACAGAAAACAATTTAATACAAAAGAATCTTACTATAAGGGAATTGGATTTTCATCGTCTGTTGGGTCTGAGAATTTATGAAAAAATACATATGTTACAAACTATTTTTATATGTTAATTGTTCAATGTGTCAAAACTCTAAGGGAGTCTCAGAACACTTATTTAAAATTGGAAAATCAGTGAATTTCAACAGCAAAAATGTTCATACTTTCGATGGGGTTTATACAATTAGTGTAGAAAAAAAATTGTCATTAGTCAACAATAAGTTTTAAACAGTGGTGTTTCATTTCAAGTATTTTAAAAGTTGTTTATCCTTCCAGAGTAAAGGTAAGATTTATGTTACATGAAAAGCTCATAACTCTCCTTTAACAAGGGGTCACGAGCACAGGGACCTGAGAATTTGTTACAGCTATATTTGGACCTAAACTAAGGTGTTCAGACGACCCCTAAAACATGTTAAATTACTCTGAACAACTTAGTTTAGGTCCATATATAGATGTAACAAATTCTCAGGTCCCTGTGGTCACGAGGCGGTGACAATGTTCTGTCATACTAGTCAATAATCTGACAATAAGGGTATAGCTAAACCCTTTTTGGCCAATCATCATTTGGTTCTTGCTTTATTTTTATTTTCTTATTTTCAGTATGACACAACGGTTAGAGATTATTTTCTTATTTTCAGTATGACACAACGGTTAGAGATTATTTTCTTATTTTCAGTATGACACAACGGTTAGATTTTATTTTCTTATTTTCAGTATGACACAACGGTTAGAGATTATTTTCAATATTTGTCAAACATTAAGAATCCTTGTCCCGCTACACTAGTTTTTCGTATATAAAGTTATCTCCCCTTGACTTCCGTTTAGATATCTGTAGGTCAGTTTGGCCAGGACACTTCCGATGACCAGTTAGCTCGTGTGGTTAGAGCAATAGTGAAACAATCTGAAGTCCGGGATTCGGATCCCGGTGTAGCCCCACTGAATCGTTATACTCAAAACACTAATGTTGATTATATTTTGTTTATTTCATCCTTAAATATTTTTTTATAAAAATCCTGTAAGGTATGGTTTTCTAACCAAAGCTTTAGTCATGCCGGAAACACGTTTCTAACACTTAGTTACAGTTTGTGACAGCGATACAGGCATCCTTATAATTGCCATCTATTATTTTCCTAGACCTAAAGAGGATGAAAACACCATTTCCTCATCTGTAGATTTTAGATTTTTTTAGACATTCTGAAGAGCTCAAAGTACCTATTTTTATGCTCAGGCATGGATTCTGTGCTCAAACCAACGTTCTTGTTACTCGCTTTAATCAAGTGACACGGTCGAAAGGTCAACTCTAGAAATTGAAAAACGTTACTTTATTTCGATATTCATCATAATCATTGACAAAATGTGTGTTTTTTGTTGTTTGTTCATAACCGGAACAAGAAACTCGAGGTGAGCACAGAATCCTAGTTTGAGCACAAGAACAGTTTGGTTTACGGACCAAGGTTTAGTGTTAACATGACTAATCTATTGATGAATATTAGTCGTATTTTATAATGAAGATTTCCTCTGATTTTCTTGTACGAAAAATTCGTAGGTTTTACATTGTATTCAAGTCTTAATTTCCTCTACTTCCACACCAGACTATCGACATTCTGACAGACAGTGAAAATGTCCAAAGTTCTGTGTAAAGTAATTGGAGATTTTGATAAAATAAATGCAAGTTCTTATCCGGATGACAATGTGTCGTCCGTCTAACTGTATCTTGAGAGAGTGTGTGGTTGTCGCGACATACGGTATAAGGGAGGTAACCATGATACGTAAAATAACTTTTAGGTCCTTCTAATTTTTAGAACGAACAGCAAATCAGTAATATTGATTTGATTAAAACCTCCGGAATGAATCAGACGGCACTTGTTTCAATCGTCTCCTTGATACCCTAGTCTCTAACAAACTTCCAGGGTATAGTTAATAAAATAACATGGTTATCTCCCTTCATTTGAGTCATTACCCCTGTATTATGATGGCATGAGAAAATGCATTTTAATTTGTATATATATTCATTAAAAAAATAGGTAAAATAATTTTGTGTTTATACAATAAAAGCTTGCCTTACAGGAAAACGGTTTCTGCACTCAGCACGTAAGTATTTCTACTTTCAACTTTGTGATACATGTATGAACTTTTAGACAATATCAAGGAAAACAAACTTGTTGTGGTTATTCTTTTTGTGGGGGCATTTTTGGCTTTTCTTATGTGACAACCATGATACTTTGGAGAACAAATAACAAGAAAATACCGAAGTGTCAACAAAACCATAGTACGAACTCAAAACCAAAAAAGTCTGGGCCAAAATATGTATAAAGGAAAAATGGGTTGTTTACATAATTTTTAACAACTAATGATACTTGTAATGTAGTTACCAAGTATATGTGTATGAAAATGTGTTGTTCCGGATGAACTCGCCGTGTTAACATTTGTTAGATATAAATCGTCATTTATTTTTAGGACCAGGCCATTTTATCGCTTCCCCAGTCAATGTTTTGTCTTAAATTTGAACAAGGTAAATCTTATAAAACACCTTAGCAGCTGAAACAATGTCTGGCTTTGCACCATAACTTGAAGATGAATAGAAGCTAACCAACCATTTAGTGGACAATATTGACCATGTCAGGTATTCTATGTGGCCAGTCTGATTATTTAAGGAGCCATGTCCCGCTGCACTAGTTATCGTAGATACAGTAGCCTCCCCTTAACTTCCGTTTGGATTATAATGTAGCACAGTTGGGCCCGGACACTTCCGTTGACTAGTAAGAGCTTAGTCGGTTAGAATGATAGTATAAGGGTGTGAAGTCACGGGTGCGAATCCCAGTCTAGTCCTGAGAAACACTTACAGGACACGTCCGATGACCAGGTAGCTCAAGTGGATAGAGTCATAGCAAAACAATCTGAAGTCGGGAGTAAACACCGATGTTGCTTATATTTTGTCTATTTCATCAAGAAGTTTCCAAAGCTTTGTTACAGTGTTTAGATAATCCTGATTTTCCTTTTTTTGAAGTAGTATAATCCTGTAACAACGCACAATATCCGGATGGCACCTGTATACCTTACCACCAATCGAATTGAATTTGTCGTACTATAGCAAAACAGATATAAAATGTTCGCAAGCTCATTAGATGGATAACTCATAAAATTAAAAACTAAAATCAGTGTTGTTTCTTCACACAGATTATTTTAATGCGGTATAATACAATCAAATAACACTGCAAATTCAAACACGCGGAATTATTTCAACACTTTTAACTATGCATACATCTGTACAAGTAAAGTATTCAGAGAAAAGTCTCGTTTATTTAAAGTCATTATGGGATCAAGTTTATCCCTGTTGGACTGTATCGCCTGGTTGGTGATCCGTATCGTCTTGTTGATGTGTGCCATCAGTGTTATGGCCAGCCTCGCCTTGATGGTCACCGCCTTGCTGATCGTCGCCTTGATGGTCACCGCCTTGATGGTCATCGCCTTGATGGTCATCGCCTTGATGGTTGTCCTGGTCATTATGGTTATCATGGTGATCGTTGTCGTGGTCATTATGGTTATCATGGTGATCGTTGTCGTGGTCATCATCATGATGAGACTTGTCGTCGTGATTATGATGGTGGTCGTCGTGATTGTCATGATCGCCATGATGGTCATCATGGTGATCGTTGTCGTGGTCATTATGCTTATCATGGTGATCGTTGTCGTGGTCATGATGGTTATCATGGTGATCGTTGTCGTGGTCATGATGGTTATCATGGTGATCGTTGTCGTGGTCATCATCATGATGAGACTGGTCGTCGTCATGGCTACGCCCTATGACACAGCACGCTACTGGACCTCCATGACTGCCCGTTCTGTCATCGGCATCGGCGTTAATCTAGGTGAAAATATACAGAAATATAAATATTGTAAAGAAAATCATTCGTTAAAGCCATTATGTTATCGAATTATTTGTTTACATCTCATGGTTATTTACAGACTATAGTTAGACTGGGTAAGCAATAAAGAAATACTTCTGTTGTATCTTATTCAAAATATTTTTAATAAAAAATATCATTATTTGATACGTGTTATTGGAATAGTTCCAACACTCGGCAATACTTACGGCAATGGAACGGCCGATGAGTTCATGTAGATCGGCATGGATCTTCTGGGTGTGAGTATAATGGGTATGCTCATCGCCAGCAATATTTCCGAGATCTCCAACGTGGCTGTCAAAGACACGAGAAACTATAGATTGAGTCACTTCATTCGGAGGGTAAGCTCTTTTCCTATATGAAAGCCTACTTTTAATAGAATTTTGCTGTGATTTTCAAAAGCATTGCATTTTCAGCTAACCCTTCATAAGGTTAACCTTTTATAATGTTAAAACGCTCTTTACCTAACAAAACAATGTGTTAAATCCTAAATCATTGAATAACCCAAAACACATCAGATCTATCGAAGGAAAGTAAGTGGGTCAATGTATATGTACGCCGACTATTTTCTATTTGTTAATCTTCTCGTAAGGGTATCTATTTTTCTTTCAAAATGCAACGTTAAAATGATATATCGATCATTTATAGGTACACTATCTAACATCTGAATGTTTCATTGTTTTGTGATTATATTGAACTAGTATTACCACTACATTGTATTAGTTTTATGATATAGACTATACTCTATACTGCGTTACTTGGTGCATCGTGATGTCTTGAGAGAAACTGAATATAGACTATAATTAGAAACTATCTAATAGGAGAACCTTTACAGTGGTATGTTGAAGTTAAAGACGTGTGGTAAATAATAAGGCTTCTAACGTTTAGGTTGTGTATTTCAGTCACATTGCATACGGTACTTATATTTATTTTCGTATATTTTCTTAACTGCAATGTATTTAATATGGATTCAATTTCTCGTTTTGTATACACAACAAATATGATGTATGGTGTTAATTATTAATGCTGACACGTGCTAATCATATTGTTATTTTTTGTCATTTTAAAAATAAAACCAGAGAAAACGACCACATAAAGACATTTGAAATCCCTTAGTTAATTAACATTTCTGGTACAATCCGAAGACACAAAAGAAAAGGGTAGAACTAAACTTACGTTTCGCATTATGATTTCAAATATTCAACAAAATATCTAAATTGAATTTTAACAATAGCCGTAATTTCTAAAGTCCATTTTATTTCCATTCGGTGTTAATAACCTTACCTTAAATTATCAAGAGTAAATAATCAAGGGTTTAATTCATTTTGTTAATTTTCACTTCGTTTGAATATTAACGTAATAAATGTTCATATATCTTTGATTTTAAGCATTCGAATTTACCTTAAAGTGTTTGAGAAAAGAAGAAAAAAAGCGAGCGTATGTTACCTATCTGAGCTGCCAGCCGATCCGTGATGATGGTGTGTCGGGTTGTAATGGGCCCCTAGGGAGTTACAACATTTCGACATGTCACCGGTCTCATGGATGTGGAGACCATGAGTAGCATGGGGCTTCAAGTTCTTAAGGTGGTATTTAATGGTCACTTCATCGTGGTGAGGCTGCAGTAATAAAAGGCATGTTGTTAAGGTAAATATATTTGTAGTTGTTGTAGTAAGTATCGATGTTGTTATTGCGTTAAGTATCTTTGTTGTTGTTTTGATCAGTATCGATTCTTTCACTGTTACGGTAGCTATCGATTTTGTTGTTGTTGTGGTAAGCATTTTTGTCGTGTGGTAAGTATTTTTGTTGTTGTTGTAGTAAATATTTTTGTTGTTGTGGTAAGTATTTTTGTTGTTGTTGTGGTAAGTATTTTTGTTGTTGTTGTGGTAAATATCTTTGTTGTTGTTGTGGTCATTATCGATGTTGTAGGTGATGTAAGTATTTGTGGTGTTGTGGTAAGTATTTTATGCTGTTATGGTAAGTATATTTGTTGTTGTTGTTGTTGTTGTTGTAAGTATCGATGCTGGTTCTGTTATGGTAAATGTTATATTATGTTATGGTAATACATTTCAATAATGCTGCTTTATTTACTTCCTATTCAAATTTTTATTAAAACACGCCGTCAATAAGTTTTGACGAGTAAAATACTTAACATTCCCAGACAGGTACTAACTGCTTCAATTGCTTCTTGGGAGTTTGTCAAACACTTCTTGTGAATTTGGATTTAAAAAAGGGGATTTTATAGGCCCTTAAATATATAAGAATATCTCAACCTTTTGGTTAATAAAAAAACCCTAATTTGTTACTTCTAATAATACACTTACCTCCTGTGTTAATTCAATATGGCCTCTTATTTTGTATGATAGATCTGGAGTCTGTTTGTTTGGCATCACCTCGCAATGGGCGTGGAGAGCTAGACAAATAGAATACCAATAGTAAGCCGATCGGATTTATTTAATTGATTACAAAAAAACGCATATGATGTCATCAATGAAAATCACTCCGTTTCGGATCGAAACATTTGTGTATATAAATGATTGTTTTAATAACGATATAGATAATATAAAAGGGAGATATTTACCGTGCTCTACGTGTACCTCTGCCTTTTTATTATGACCACATCCGCCAGCAAGTTTCATGTTGAGGTAGACGTGCTGAGCATTAGGGTAATGGTTGTCATGGTCATCTTCATTATGGTGATCATTATGGTCCCCGGTGTGATCCCCGGTATGGTCCCCGGTGTGATCCCCGGTATGATCCCCGGTGTGATCCCCAGTTTGATCCCCGGTGTGATCCCCAGTTTGATCCCCGGTGTGATCCCCTGTTTGATCCCCAGTGTGATCCCCTGTTTGATCCCCGGTGTGATCCCCAGTTTGATCCCCAGTATGATCCTCGGTGTGATCCCCGGTGGTACCATGTGTGTCTGTTGAATGATCCCCAGTAGTCCCGTGGTGATCTGATGTGTGATCCCCGGTGTGATCCCCGGTGTCGCTGTGGTGGTCATCTCCGTTATGATGGTCTCCACTCTTTTCGTGATAGTCGTTTCCTATATGAATATGAACCCCATGGCTCTGCTCCTCAAGCTTGTGGACTCGGTCAGATAACTTCGCTACTCTAGTCTTTAGTTCTGCAAGCTCGTCAACTACAGCTGTACCTAGAATCATAATTTTTTTTTTTATTTAAATGATATGAAAGAATGTACTATGTTTTATTAAACAGAAAGGTGATTTTTCTGGTACAATGTCAAAACTTTAACCGTTTTTCGTGTCAAAAACCAACAGAAAGCGACAGAAATGATGCAATGAATAGTTGGTTTTTGACGCATTTTCCATAAATATTTAAAACAAAATCCGCTACAAGCAAGGGTCATCTTTGAGAGAACAATAGCTACACAACGACACATTATAAACAATAGCAGGTTGTTAGAACAAGGAATCACGGACACAAAGTAAACGATTTTAAAACAGACAAATATTGAAGAAAAAAATATTTTACTTATAGATATTATTACTCTTTATGTTATGATTCTGCTTTACCTAAAACACAATTTATATTAAAAAAATGTAAAGGCTCCACTCCGATTTCTGTCTTTTGTTATAATAATAAATAATAATAATAATTCGAGATTCTTATATACCGCTTTATCAAAACCTAGTTTGTAGGTCGTCTCAAAGCGGTTCACAAATTATTATCCATGGTTATAGGGCCTTTGCAACCAGCCAATACCTTTCTCAAC
>JAUMHH010169273.1:0-16435 GCA_032359455.1 Chlamys rubida | reverse complement strand
GTACCTCCTGATACCAGACAAGGTACCTCTCTAGTGTCAATGAAGTACCTCCTGATACCAGACAAGGTACCTCTCTAGTGTCAATGAAGTACCTCCTGATACCAGACAAGGTACCTCTCTATTGTCAATTAAGTATTAGGCTTACCTTCCGCCACTTCCTCTCGTATTCTCTTTTCCACAAACTGAAAAATACAAACAAAACTGTCAGTGAATGTTCAAGTAAGCAAAGCATCGTTCGCCATTATTACAATCATTATTATCCATACTGAAGAATTACAGAATATACTACATTGTATTGCAGTGATGCGGTTTGATTTGAGGATGTCTGCGATAGTTTGTGTGTGGGCTGAAGGACAAAGTTAAACACCCAAGCATCTTGTTAAATAAACAACCGGGAATATCAAATGTACTGTTTTTGCATTAAAATGTTTCTCAAAAACCAAAACTCAAATTAGGACACGAAAATTCATCATATTCAGTTAAAAAAGGGTACAGCAAGGGTGGTAATATAAAAATGCATCGCTGTCATTGCAAAGGGCGTATACGTTGGCAGAAACAGCGGGGAGGGAGAGGCGCTGTGCGTGAGAGGATGTTTCTCCTCCCTAGCCTCTGTTTTAATACCGTCGTTGTGTTCAGTTTCCCCTGTTGAGTAACGGTACTTAATTCAATTAAAATCCCCACTAGCTAGTTGAAGCCCCGTTAAAACACGCTATAATGAGGTCACGAGGGCCTCGGCATCGCTCGAGTTTAAGTCTCACTGTCAACACAAGCCATCGACTAAACTATTAAATGCAACAAACAGCAAAACGTAATTTACTCACGTCAACCCTCGACCCAATGTTATTTCAAATATGGTTCGTTTTTATTTCAAAGGGGTTTAAACACCGTTGCGTCTTCCATATAAACGCAAATAAGACTCCAATAGTTATCACAGTGCCTTTATTTGCTTTCAACATACGCTCTCTTGATTTAACCGTTTCTTTTATGTCCGTAAAGCCATTTGATGAATCAAAAGAGCTCTCTGAAGCATCCCCTTAATGCCGTGGAGATCGCTTTATATACATGGATTGGCTAAGCTAATTGTTGGATCTCGCTCTAGATTCATTAGGCCTATACTTGGTGCTCATTTGTGAGCATTTCGCCAAATCCTAGAATCGATGCCTGGCCTTTATATTAAGCTTCCGAATAGAAAGAGTCTGTTACGGCTGCATCAATAAAATCGATTCTGCTTCAGAGCGAAATCACGGCGTCTTTATTCAGGGCTAAACGGTTGACAGTCGGCCGTAACGTACAGCGTCTGAACCGCAGACGCTGGTCATACATGGACAGTCGTTACTCGTGCTCGCGTGCTAGCTTGACCGTTTGCTGGTAGGAACGATTACTGTCTTTATCTCAGGAATACACCCTGGTGATGAAAAGCAACTATTGGGCTGTCTTTATGGGAGAATTAACACAAATTATACCTAAAAATGTGTCCGTTTTGATCGAACCGAGGGCTACTTTGGACGGCATGGCAGCGTTTCTCAGCACACGTTTCTCAGCACGCGCCGGTCAGCACGCGCCGGTCCTAATTACATTACGTCTGATAGACAATCACAGCTCAAACATATCATAACAAAAATAGTTCGCCAAACCCACCAAATAGTCACGAAACCTAAAACGATAAATTATCATAACTAAAATACTCCTTTACCAAACTCGCCAGATATATACCATCATTTCAACCTTTTGTTGTCTTCAATAAACTCAAATCCTTGCTCTAAAATTACTCTAGAGCGAAGTCCATAAATATACAATATATAATAATATTTTGAGGTTAGTTGCAGGTTAAATTTTATTTTTCGGTTATTCCTTTTGTTTATAGATATTTCCTTCGGTCACTTTGGTCCTCTGTTGTCTTGTTCGGGCAGTATAATTATTATATCAGTGTTTTTGCTACTTCTTCTTAAACATGATGTTATATTAACTTAATTTGTAGCTAACGTTGTATCAGCGACTGTCCCTACATCCACCTAATGGAGCTTCGTAGCCGGAACGCAAATTTCTTCTTAACAAAGGAAAGCAGGACTCATGGAGACTTGTTGATAATAGCCACATGGCGGACATTCCTAATGGGTAAATAAAACTTGTCGGCTTACACCCTATGAGCGATTTATGAATACATTCAACAGAATACAAATTGATATTGGTTTCCTTGTAAAATAATTGAAATGCAATAACAATCTTATTTCGGGTCTCGCTATATATGCAAATGTTAGGGACACGTTTGAAACATAGGGTAACAATTGTTACTATTACACTTTGAGCTACTCATTGGCATTGTATTAAACTTGTTCCGACACATCAAATGACCGTGGGACAAATCATTGTGTCTCACAGTACCGTGTGCTCAAAGTTGACAAACATCCTGTTTCCCGGAAGCGATTTTTTTTTCAATTTGGAAGAGAGTTTTCGCCCATAATTTCATCTGCAATGGCCCACGCCCTATCATCCAAATCTTTAATATCACCCTACCACAAAAATTAAAAATTCTATATACTGTGTTATTAGAACTCCTAGCTAGCTAATGTACAGGGTTAAAAGACCACGATTTCTCTCATATGTCTAACGTGACAGCAGGAGTGAATGGAAAGCAGACGAAACCAATATACACCAATATACTACAAATTTACTTACCATTCTTATATATATATGAAAATCAATATCATTAACTCATCACGAATGTTTCATTTTAGCTCGCCAGAGGCTCGCTAAATTAAAAAATTCTTAAGACTCGTTTCATAAATCTCATATAAAATGGAAACTCATGCAAGATCCTATATATATATATATATATAAACAAATGATATTGTATATGTATATGTATGATATTGATTTTCATAATTTATATATATAAGAATGGTAAGTAAATTTGTAGTATATTGGTGTATCTTGGTTCCGTCTGCTTCCCATTCACTCCTGCTGTCACGTTAGACATATGAGAGAAATCGTGGTCTTTTAACCCTGTACATTAGCTAGCTGGGAGTTCCGATTGCCTACAATGAAATTGATTAGCTGACCTCTGGGACTCACAACGTGTCAATCAAGTCTAATAGATACCAAACAAATAATAAAAGAGAAGATGTGCCGAATTCATTAGCACAATGGCGGGCAGCAGATAAAACCACGCGAGACTTGAACCCAACTGTCTGCGGTATTTCCTGAACTCCTGACCCCTCATGAACAGGTAGGTCTAATTGGATACGAACAGGCGAAATGTAACACATGTAACGCCTGTCACTCGTTAGAAAAACATGAGGCTAACCGACAACGAAATCTCAACAAATGGGTCCACCAATTGTCATTGTATTCCTCCGTGGGAGGTACTATTTGGTCATTTCCCCGAGTTCCTCCGGGGCATCTGACCTAGAGCTTTTATTACCGAGGAGACAGTTTAGGGCGCTAGCGCGGACACTGGCTTGTTTTCGGTATTTGTACACACAACTAATTTGAGCTGATTCGGAAACGATAATAATTGACTTTCTTGTGGCTCCTCAAAAGGACATGCCGCATCTTATAAAGAGATTTGTCATTCGCGTAATGCTCCGATGGGTCGGTAAAGATTATACATGTATATGTACTAACGTTGCCAGACAGGATTTGGTTATCCAAGCACTTCCTATACGGCTGTATGAAGATAAATCTGCATTCTCTACATTTACTTAATGGTACCAATGCCTTGATCATCTACTTGTAATTGAACAGACCCACTACGCCTTGTTCATTGATAACGGATTTAAACAGAAATCAGACACAAAAATATCAGTAAAACGGTTCCCTAAAACATAACAAAAGCACAGAAACAGACTTAAGTTGTTCTAAAGACGACTCGGAGAAATTTCATTTGTGCGCAAGCTTTCAATAAATCCACAAGGGGATTGTAGTGGGAGCTGGTTTAGATTATATACAATATTATCACAGACAAGTCATCTATCCTTTCAGACCTATTCAGACTAATTAGTTAGAATTGTTTCTTTATTTTAGACCAAAAAACACACTTTTAAGACATACAATTCACATCGAACTAATTATTTTCCTGTCGTGAAATCGTTAAAGGTTTGTCTCTGCCATCTCCGATTTCTCATTTAATTAGAAATAAGTCTCCCCACCCTTTCCTCTCCCCCTCCCTTTCTCTTCTCCTTTCTTCCTCTATTCTCTTTGCCGTGAACTACAACCTATTTAATCAACCCAGCCTCCTAGTCAATGACAGAACCCGCCGTGACGCGGGAGGCATCAATTTCACGTGTTGGAACAATGCCGCAATCGAAGAAATTGATTCTGTGTAATCAGTTTCTCCACAGGTGGTGACATAAACATCTGACGTCACTGATGTACTCACGTGTATCAAATGTCGAGTACCTGCTGTGTATGTGTCGTCTTCGTTCGAGAAATATCACTTCTCTTTTGAAAACTATGATATCGATTTTGTATCTGACGATTTGAAACGTGTATGGTTTAGTTACAAGCTTCTCAATTGTGTCAATATTTACCTTGGGTATTTTATGTGTGTGCGGAGAGTGAATGTATCAATATATGGTAATTTCTTACGTACAATTTTCATCCAGGTCGACATAGAAATTGTCAATCGTTGGGGTTATCTCAAAGGGTGGCTTAAGACGATTGATGGTTACGATATTCCTATAATATCAGTACAACGACGATTATGTAAAGTATATTTATATTTTAGCCATTAATATTTACATAAGGATTCTTAAAAAACAAATTAATCACTTGAAAGAACTAGAGAACCATCTTCCACAATTTCAAAGTACATGGATATTGATGTCAGCAGCTTGGTGCAAGACGTATTTAAACCTTGCCTAACTGTGTAAAACGCTTTGGACTACACTGGTGAATGGGTTTCTTGTGTTTTGTTGGTAAAATCCAAGGAATGGTTCAAAACCTGTGGTCGTTGGAGTAGTGCTAATATCTTATGTGGTGGTCGAAACTACTGTGTCGTTGTTTAATTACAAAGATTACTTACTCCAGTCGTTTCTTATCGCGGCAATGGAATGTAGATTAGGGAAGGGCAATTGGTTCCAGTTGCAGTTTGCACATGTGGTTGTGTGTTGGTGGGGGTGTAGGAAGGGAGGGATCAACACTGGTGTGTACAAAAGAGGTGAAACTGTCGGTAAAAAAGCAAACTGATTCTCCCAACCTCTATACTCCTTCTTCAACAATTTTTCTCCGCAAATCCTCTTTTCTCTCCACCAACATCTCTCTCCCTACCCATTTCTCTCCCGATATTTTTTCTAAACCAAACATCTCTCTCCTAAACCATTTCTCTTCCAAACCTGTTCTCTATTCAAATATTTTCCATCCCAAACCATTTTCTCTCCCAAACCATTTCTTTTTCAATGGTTTTTCTCCCAAACCATTTCTCCACAAACCATTTGTCTCCCAAACCATTTCTCTTCCATACCTGTTCTCTTTTCAAATAATTTCCATCCCAAACCATTTTCTCTCCCAAACCATTTCTCTCTCAATGGTTTTTCTCCCAAACCATTTGTCTCCCGAACCATTTCTCTTCCATACCATTCTACCCTTTAACCATTAACTACGCACACAACACAGACGGGGTTCACCTTGCCCACTCGACCCTCTTACATCCTAATGAAGTTTCTGACGTCCCAAGGTCATAAAAAAGTACCTTGTGATCTTTACGTTCATTCGCAGCGTAGTAAAAGAATGCATTTAAATATGGCCCCAAAACCAGCAGCAATAATTTCGCCTCGCGAGTAATTACCTGCGTGTCAACCCACCAAGTCGAGGCTGTTTGAACACGCTAGTGGTTATTGGCGAAAATTCGACTGAGATGATGGAAGGCCTGAACGCCGTTTTTTCGAGTTATGTTTATAGCTCTGAGATATGGCTCTCGCTGCGGGATTTCCCATCCTTCCCGGAAAGAACGTTTAGCATGGGCTAAGATGAAAATGTGAAATATTGCTCAATATTGAATTTTCCGTCAAAGAAGTAATTTTACTTGTCTGAAGGCGCCATAGTCCGCCAGGAAATATGAACATAAGCTATTGGTGTAATTTTGTGTTTTTATAGTTAATGAATCATCCGAGACAACATAATGCTAGGCTGTCACGTCCAGACACAAACCCGTGCTGTCTTTACTTTTTATATTACAGACTCCAGAACATGAACCATGATTGGTATACGAGAAAAAGGAGAATGGTTTTCGCGTGACTGTGCTTAAACGTTCCTTTGCGGATAACGCCGTTAAAACATAATTTGGTATTTATCATGACCCGAGGGCGATTGCACTAGAACGCGGACTTCCGAACGGATGGTGTATATTATAACGCGAGTGTATCTGGTAAAGTATTCACCGGATGAATCCCGAGAGTATCCGTATGATGGAACATTGTATGTTAATCTTGGCGCGCGCTGGAGGCGCTAAACTTAATTAAACCTTGTGATGTAAATTATATTGTAAAAAAAAGTGTAACACTGAAGAAAAAACACGTCTTTGGGGAATAAAAGGCTATGCATTGCATCTTTAATAGAAAATAACCTAACGAAAAATTCTCTCTAGTACAACCTGATGATGACTTGGCCACGCTAACCATCCATCACAAATACTACATTGCACGTGACCTAGATACCTCAGTACTTTATTTCAGAATCACTGGCTTGTCCTAATATATTATTGGAAATATTTGCGCAAGTTTCCAATGGATTGTTTTGTTTCTTATAAGCTCCAGACAGGTCGAGATGTAGCACAGTATAATTGGTTATTTACGCCGGCTCAAAATTAGAGAAATAAATGTATACAGATTAATATTTCCTGATTCGGGGTATTTGGCACAGAAACGGAACACCTGGCATATAAGGTGTCGAATAGTCGAATGAATACGCTGTATTACAGCATATTGGGCAAAAATAAGTTAGTGAATGTTGTTAAACAAATCAACAAAAATATTATATTTGTGATATAACCTATTTTCAAACATTTTGTATTACTATTGATGTAACTAGATCGTGACAACTACATACTTGCTGTTTCTTGACGATATTACAGTTCCGTGTATGAAGTGTATTATCGCAGCTCATTTTTACACTTGCCATATTATTTTGCGGATAATATTTTCGCGATCACGTTATTTACCCGCAAAATCGCGAAAATATCATTCCAGCGGAAATATGCTGCTATACATTATTTTCATTCCTGGTAAAATGCTTAAAACATTTTCCGATGCATTCAATTGTATAAAATCGCGTGTTTTTCATTTTCTCGTCTATTTTGTAGAGGAATATCCTGGAGCCAATGCTATATGCAAATGAGATAATTAGTGTATGCAAATCACCTGATTAACATGACGTTCGTTCATTAGATGTCGTACCCACGTTCGTTCATTACACGTTATGATTCGTTTTATCTCGACATTCTTCACGACTGTTTTAACATTGCTCGTTAGCCTCGAATCACTTTTTTCCTTTCACACACATCGACTGTCGCCAGAGTTTCCCGTATTGGAGATAATTACAACAGATTTGTCAGACAGGGGCCAATTTTCCACAAACGAGGGGTCGTTGATAAATGTCAGTTGTTTTGTCACTGAGCCATGTGCTAGTATGGTATTCAAAACCCCTCATTACGGACAAATCTCGCGACCCGATGATCTAACAGGGATGCCTAGCTTTAACTGGCATGTGTTGCTGCACGCTCCGAGTGCCAGACGTCGTTTCACAGCCATCCTGTGAGCCATCACAACATAACGCTTCAGTGGGATGCTGCTCACAGAAACCGGCATGCAGCTAGCGTTTACCAGGTCAAAACTGATGACCATCTATTAAATTACTTTGTCTTTTTATTTTACAGGAGGAAAACGAATTGTTTGTTAAACATATTGCCATGCGAGCTGGGCCGCAATGTGATCGTTGGGCGTTTTTATGACAGGCTTTCACAATTAAATCGCCATCTCGAGTAAACGATAAATGTTTTTGTTAATAGTGGTACAGAACTCATCTGATCAAATTTTAATGCATATCCTCAAAATTACAGTGGTGATTTCTGGAACGTAGGAGGGTATAACCCCTGGAATTCTGGGGATAACTTCATTGTGACGTTACATTTCTCTTAAGTCCTTCAATTTTGCTTTTGTTTTATAGTCCGAAAACGGTTACGTTTTAGCCATGTTTAGGCTATAAAAAAGCAGACCAGTACTTCTGATCTAATTATACATGTGACAAAATCGAACTGTATTCTGTTTCGAACAAAATCGATCCACATGTGTGCGATTTATATTCATCTCCAACCCATCCTTGCTTTTAAACTCAAATTTGATTAATCTGAATTTGGGCAATATATGGTTTCTGTATAATATTATATAATCAGTTGTTTCACCAACAAGACACACACGTCTCATATAATCAGTGCAGAATTTACCCGCCTACGCATCCCTAGCCAAACACGCCAATACGTGTCAGTCAAACTTATAAAAGCAGAACGGCCATGTGAAGGCTCAATTAACTTACATCTTTAATAAAAAACACATTTCACCACAGAAATTGTGCCTTAATGGGTTTTTTAAGAACTGCCCAGACAAAATTTAACTCAAACGAAATTTCTAAACGTAGCTTCCAACTAGTAAACGAATTCGGAATGAAGACAAACCAAGAATTTTCGGTTCAATACATACACGGGTCAAAAGTTCGTTCCGCAAATTTAAGCGATCCTAAAAACACATCTTACATCTGCGGTACATCAACGGCCTGCGAATGCGTGCGCAGGTCTATCATCGTTTTTGTGTTAAAAGTTGATTTATATTGGTTCCACCTGGCAAGAGTTCGGCTAATTGACGATTACTTATTGTTGTAACATCACGTGTTTAGTTGTATCCCCACCTTAACGACCGTGTTTTACACGGATACACGTGTTAAAGCACGAACCGCGCTACTCTGGTTATTTTCAACTCTTGTTTATTGATATTTCTGAAATATAATTTTATTGGAAAGTTTTTTTTTAATAAATGTTGACAGAGAGTCGTGTATTCTACCTGTGACACGGGTCGACGGATTGTCATATCGATGTTATTTATATCATATAAGCGCACTGTAAATCGCATTATTTTCGCGTACATTTTGTTTCGTGTATTATGCCTGTAATGTTTATTCGCGATTGACATGATGTTATTTCAATATTGATAGTAAAAACATATCTATGGAATAAATATTAGCAAAATAATGAATCCGTGAATAAGTCTCCTCGTACCCTAACGCGAAAAATGTCTTATGGTAACTAATTTACAAAAACACAGTCACAATTGATACGAGTACATGATGGACAAATCCCTTGGTATGAGTCAAAACTTCTAATTAACAGGTTGATCACCTACGTAAATGAAATACAAAACGGTTTCTATAACTGTTAGCGTGTGTTGACCATGTATTGTTCGATCACAGGACCAACTCGTCGGAAGATTGAAAATACTATAATTTAATCTCAATAGATATGGTAGTTTATGACGTATTGATAAAAATATTGAAATGTGGTAACGATATCTTATTTTCATAAAATAAATGTTGCTTAGCTCCAAAATCAGCCCTGCTGGCCATTTTTGCTGTGAAAGCAACATTGGTGAAGTTTGAACATTAAATACAGATACCATATTACAATCAGTCATAAAACAAAAATAACTATGACATCAGCCAATACTAGTACTGAGATTTTTCTATCTTTGAAGGGCAACACAAAAAAGACATACTACTTGAAGATGTTTAAGCCATTGATGGTTAAATATTTTTTCTGTTCAATGAATCCGATGCAAGTTGTGGCAAATCTATATTGCAATGTATTTGTTCTTGTCAAACTCAATCCTCGATGTCACACCTGAGTATTTAAAGTATTCCACTTCAAAGTTGACTAAATGTCATTTCTAGGTTTTTGGTTGATCCAACAGAGGAAGGAAAAAAATCAAAATGTTTACTTCGTTTTAGTATAGATATCCACCATTGTTAAAATTAATAGATAGTTGCATTTTTTTTTATTTATTTTTTTTGTGACTGGACTACACGACAAATACATGGGACAACACGGAGGCAAGGGCGTATATGTCTCGTGCAGTACTTAATAATTGTACATACACATCATCACTACACACCCATCTGATACAGTAATAAAATACACGACATTATTTGTAGCAATGAGAAAATGGTGGCTTTAAATATGTCATTAACCATGATATGTGGCGTTTAAAAGATCGAGAATGATCATCATATATTCCTCCTTAGTCTCAACACCGACTCAATTCCTCTCATCAACACCCTCATTTCTCAGTTTAACATCGTTAAATCTCAGTTACATGCGGGACTAAAGTATGAGCTGAACTTTATTTCTAAATATTCATATTTATACATGCAGGCATAGGGGTCGATGGCGTGTAGGTGTTCCAACTATGAAAACACAACAAGCCATTTTCTGCTTATCCGATAAATGCATCATACCCTTTACTGGATTACAGGGAGAAGCCCGTATAGGGAATTCCTGTAGAGATATAAATCCTACCTAAGCGTGCCTACAGTGTTCCGACCAGGGTCCGTACTAGATCACGTCGTGAGGCGATATCGATTGTTGTGGCTGTGGACGCTACTTTCGCTCTGGATTTTTTGAAGATGTAAATGTTACATGTTGGGTTCATTTTCTTAACATTTTTGTTGGAAGCGTCAGGCTCAACCTTAGTAGATTTTTGCGGCTGTAGTTTCATGCTTTAGACGCAGCTGTAGGAGTTAGGGTTGCTTTTCGTAGATTTTTGCGGCTGTAGTTTCTTGCTTTAGACGTTAGGTGTGTTCACAGCTGTAGGAGTTAGGGTTGCTTTTTGTAGATTTTTGCGGCTGTAGTTTCTTGCTTTAGATTTTTGCGGCTGTAGGTGTACGTTGGCTTTCTGTACACTTTTGCGGCTGTTAAAATAGGTTTGTTTTCTGCGGAGATTTACGGCTGTAGAAATAAGCTTTGTTTTCTGTAGATGTGTTTGCGACTGTAGTCGTTAGGTTTGCTTTCTGAAGATTTTTTCTGCTTTCTGAAGATTTTTTCGACTAAAACAAAAATGTTTGCTTTGTACAGATGTTCGCGTCTGTAGACGTAAAGTATCATTTCTTTAGATTTGTGCGAGGGTAAACTAGCCATTAGGTTCGCTTTCTGTAGATTTTGGTTGTAAACGTTAACCTCACCGTAGTTTTTGGTATATGGTGTTTGAGGCTTAAGACGTTTGGTTCACGTTCTGCAGAGTTTCTGGTTGCAGACGTAATATTTGATATTTTCAACAAGAAAACTACCTTTTTTCTCTGTTTTGATTAGGTATTTCAGAAATGGCAGTTTCCGATTTTAACACACAGATTTGCCCAGTGATCAATCAGATTTTGAAATCCTAAAATCTTTAGCTCTCCTGATATGTATTCTATGTATTTTCTAACAGACATTGGCTAGTTGTATGGCTACCCGAGGTGTCTAGGGAAATTGTCAAAGTCAATTTGAATACACTATACTCTGTGGAAATAATACATATCGCGCGTCAACCAAGTTATCAGTGTTCTTTGAGAACAGTGGCAGGTCGATCGTGTAATACAGATTATATTTATTTGTCATCCTAGCATTTCAAAAGAGAACGTAATACTCAATTGGTCCACATCGTTACTCCGTTCACTTTCCGTTGTTACTCGGTTGGAGTTCCGTTGTTGCTTGGCTGGTATTCTGTTGTTTCTCTTTTGAGATCCGTTGTTACTCCGTCAAGTTCCGTCATTGCTGATATTACCTAATTATTTTTTTGTTCACATCGCTAAACACCAAATTTTCAATTTTAACAAACACTACATATCAACACCGTTAACAGCGCTGAATTTATAATGTTCTCACAAATCTGTTTTACTAATTGTTTCAAGATGGGATCCTGCATTTTTGGCAAACTGGTAACAAACTGAATTACGACGTAATTGACTAAATACATTGTTACAAATTTATGATAATTCATTATTCAAATCTTGTGTTTAATGCGGGTAAGTAACGGTATCAAGATTTCGTTCTAGAATGAGTTTACACATTTTAGTTTCTCGTTCTCCTAAACCTTTGTATGCAAGTCTTAATCCCGAAAATACCACAATAAAGAATATATCTTTAGCTATATTAAGTAATCATGATACTCGCCAATACTGGGTTTGGTGGAATAAGGCAACTTTGCGAATGAAACTAACATAAGTTTTGAAATTAACCACTTGCTTTCGATAAACCAACCCCCTGTAGTTTTGTGCATAACGCTATCCATTTCCACTTGTATTCTGTACTTAAGAAGGGGTTTCGAAGCCTTTGTCATGTTTCGCTGACTCACAAATGTCGGATATCTGTATAAATTCGTCTGTGATTGTAATGGGATACTGCGTACATACGTATTATCAGTACGTGTACTTAACACGTTTGAATATAACTGACACCACCAAAGTGGAGGCTTCCGGAATTCCAATAGGGAGGAATTTACAAAGTCGTTCCCTCATTATAAACTTATCAGGCTGGAAGTAGTATTTGTCAAATAATTACAGACTGTTGACAAGCTGTAGATAATATACACAATGGTGGTCATTTGGTCCACAAAGGACACTCAATCTGGCGAGTGACCAGTCAGATTGTTTGTAAACCTGATAAGGTCATCGTGAGCTGAATATACACGTTCGTGGCTGGACAACGCTCGGGGACGGACGGACACATCGTCCAAACAGAGGCCGAGACTTCGTCAACAATTAACACCGTGATAAAAAAGTCTTCAGAAAAATATCCTAAATAAAACGCAAGATACTGTTGTATATTATACCGCTCATCAACACGTACAAAAAGTCATACGCCAAAAAAAGCGCTAGAGTATCTTCAGTAGGTGTCAAGAAAAACAGATGGTGGAATTTAGACGCGGAACACATAAACAGTATCTTTGCAGCCGGCTAAGTGGGTGCAACAACAGAGGGAGTGCCGAAGTGCAACAACACAGGGAGTGCCGAAGTGCAGTTTCTGTACGTCCTAGCACCACGGCCAATCCCGTCCTGGGCATTTCTATTTTGAATATCAGAATCTTCGAAATCGAATGCCTTTTTACGAAGCTGTAAACAAGTATAAAAATAAATGTTTTCTATATTGATTAAGGAGTGCTTCAATTAGTTGAGGAACCCCATGCACTTACCCCTCCTTTTTCCATTATCTTTTACTACATGTAGATCTAATTCACTAAATGTTTTTAACATTATCACTCGCCCCTGTGTATTTATTTCACTATTACTCGCCCTTGTGTATTTATTTCACTATTACTCGCCCCTGTGTATGTATTTCACTATTACTCGCCCCTGTGTATGTATTTCACTATTACTCGCCCCTGTGTATTTACTTCACTATTACTCGCCCCTGTGTATGTATTTCACTATTACTCGCCCTCCCGTTATTTCATTACTTGACCCTCTGCACTTTTCATTATTTTTTTATTTTATCTCGCTCACCATTTCTCTATTTTATTATCTCTCGCCCCTGTGCGAATTATTTTTCTCGCCCACGTGCAGTTTATTTCACAGGTAGGAGTACAATGTACCATTTAAATAACTATGTGAACTATAGTATCCATGTCTTTTCTCATAAAGCGATTTGCCATAGAAGAAATGTAACGCTCGGCAGTTTTGAAGACATTTTTATTACAAGTATACGCTTTATGAAGGACGCTAAAATCGTTAATCTTATTTTTAGTAGGTCGTGTGCGTTCGAATAGAACGACACAAAGGCGATAAAAGCATGTGATATGAGCGAAGTTTACATACATCACGTTTGTTTTATCTCCTGCTTTTTTTAATTCAACATTTCAAAAGGTTACTGAAATCACGGAGAGTCACGTGGTTGTGCGTGAAGTACTGTGCATTCAAACCACTGGTAACGCTTTCACTTCCTGTTGCTGTTATTGGTTACTTTTGTTGTTATTGGTTACTTTTGTTGTTATTGGTTACTTTTGTGGTGAAAACAATCAAATTTAAATGAGCAGGTCATGACGGAACCTTTCATCGTTCAGGAAGATCAAACGAATAACTTGTATTGGTCTAATGATCAAAGTAATGAGTGAAAAATCTATCAAAGATCGAAGTGTTTTTATTAGACCAACGACGCCTTTGTAACACGCAATAAACATCTTTTCCAAAGGATCCACGAATATAAGTTTGAATGCAGTGAACATATTTAATTAAAAATATAATTAAATATATTTGATGTTGATTCTTTGTCATTAAAACAAGACAAATACTCAAAATATGTTTGTGATTTAATGTTATCTCGGTGTAATTAACGGTTGATCATGCTGGCCCTGGTTATAGGGTGATACTAAGTTTTGTTTTTCCTCGGCATGTTTGTTTCCCTCGGGCTTCGCCCTCGGGGAATATGACCGCTTCAGGAAAACGATTTATTTCGCCCTTCAATCAGTCATACTGAAGGATTACAGATATGTTCTAGTGATGGTGGCGTGAAACACGCGTACAACGGTAATATATGTTACTAGTTATTTGTCTGTTTGCTTCTGGTCTGCTGGCATCCGGGCCTTTTGTACAGGATACAAACAAAGCTGCCTGGTCTGGTGGTGTGGTTCCACGAGTCAGTGAAATATAAATAGTCTGGTGGTAAGTTAAGAAGATACACGACTGTAACCCATCATCCATCAACAATACACATTGAGTCTGTTTGTGTGGTCAGCCCTCATTTCAATGGTCAGCTAAAGCCCTTAAATATAAATCTATTAGCGACACGTCAATGGTCAGCTTATAGCGGTCTGTCCGACTTAGGCCTTAATGCCTCCCATTATGTCGGGGAACAAAGTCACAACAAACAAATCATGTCTATTATATATTGTTCAGTATCGATGTATCGCAGCCTCACAAGTATCAAAGAGACTTTATAAAATGCATCCCAAGACTTTATTTGTCGCCGTCAATTCGGATGATCATTTCCAATCATTTGTGAATTTAGCTAAGAAAACGGCTACTTCGCTGAAGAGAATCTATTGTTATTTAATTTTTGTCAATCAACAGATACTACAGCCTTAAGAAATGGATCATCCCCGAAATTTCGAGAAAAGCGATTGATCAGTTTTGGAAATTGTCAAACATCCTGACTCCACTTCTTATTTTTTTTTCTGAAAACGCAGGGACCGCCATACCCCTCACATACAAAATCATGAGAGAAGGACAACCAAATATACCGCTTACATATAATGCATGTTTACAAAATGTCGCAGAAGACATGTCGAATTACAATATTTAGGAGGCGGGGTTATTAACATTATCGTTAAACGAAATGTAAATATTTCCATAAACAAGACTATACTTTGAACAAATCTATATTTATGTGCAATCAATCATCATTTACACAATTCGTACACGTGTATTGTATTGTCTGTAAATATTGTAAATATCTCACTTTTGAAACAGATGGGTCGAAAGACTCCAGGTAGATGTATGTTAATTTTGTTCATGTTAATGTATATTAGAAATATAAGCAATCACTTTGTGACTTTTCTACATGTACATGTCTATGTATGTATTTCACTATGTTTTCTATTTTGCCTTCAAATTACTTTGTAGTTACAAATGTGCAATTTTTTTTTTTTTTTTAATTTTTTTTTTAATATATCTGGTGTCTTGTTTCACGCCTTTGACAACTTGCCTAGACTCAGCTCGCTTGACCATTCCTTTGATCCCCATAACCTTGATTTCTTTGCGAAGATGCATTCCGTGTTTTGTTTGATGACGTTAAAGCTGTCAAGGCTTTTAACTTTTTCAGCGTCATACGTCACAAACGCAGCAACGGAAGTGGTCACATCTTGTTCGAGCACTTCCGGTTTAACTAGTGGATAGAGTTCGGCAAGGATCTGTTTTGTCGTCAATTCTTTCTGTTGCTTTCTTGATTCTATCACAGCCTTGACAACCCTCGGGATATAGATGGAAGCTATTCAATGAAACAAATAAGGAGAATTAGATAATAAAGATGGCATCTGATTGAACAGTTCTGGCCATATATATTTCACAACTTCTACAAAAAGTCAACGGATAAACACACAAAAACAACAATTCCGCAAAATGTTCAATATGGGTTCTTGGGTGACTTATCGTGGAGTTGTCATTTAGGGTGCCCATGCCATATTTTCAAGGAACTTGCTGAACCTTAAGTCAACCAATTGAGAACAGTGATTTGTGAATATTTGTGTATGATACTAATAGTGTATATATACAGACATCTGTCAACAATTTCAAGTTTAATTGAACTTATTTCAAAATAGATAGGTTGTTTGGTATTTACCAGTACGTCCTGGTTGTTTGTTTGTTTGTTTGTTTGATTTTGTTTAACGTCCTATTAACAGCTAAGGTCATTTAAGGACGGCCTCCCCTG
>JAUMHH010169262.1:0-11001 GCA_032359455.1 Chlamys rubida | reverse complement strand
ATTAGTATTATGATACTTGTGCCAGTACTGTGGATATACATGTATTAGTATTATGATACTTGTGCCAGTACTGTGGATATACATGTATTAGTATTATGATACTTGTGCCAGTACTGTGGAGGAGTCAGTAGTGTAAATATGTATCATTTTACAGTTTACTGGGAAGGTGATGTATGTCCTTTGTAATTGAGGCTGACCTTTAAATGGGTCAGAATGGTTGTTAGCAACATTATTCATGTACTTCATATACCTCCCTAGGGGCTTGGTAAGAAAGCTAGGGGACTTAACATGGATCACAGAGCAGAGTCAGTGACTGCTCAAATGAATCCGTGCTCTTCAATATAATGTAGGGACATAGGCCTAATTTAGGTCTGACATAGATCTAATTCAGGTCAGTGTTAGAGCTTAGATAGAAATACTTACAGTTCAATGATTATTTCTCTGTTTTATTTACATTGTAAGTTGAAAGCAGAAGTATGCCCAAAATATGTAACATGCATATAAAGATTAAATTTAACTAATACACAAACTTACACATAATCTAGGCCCACCCTTCTCGGGTCTAGTGATAGACTTCTGAGTCATCTCTGTTTACACAAACATAATGACTCGTGTTTACACCAGCTTTCCACATAGGTTTTCTGACATGTATATAACTGTATGCATGAACTATTTTGTTGCAATATTATTCAATGTATCTGACACAAATCACAGGTATCATTGTAAGATAGCAACTTACTTTTATCAAGCTGCAAGCTGCATGCATCATCATGTACTTGTACGTGATACATGTACTTTAACATACATATTTTAGTGTACTTAAATTTTAGTGTATTAACAAAACATTATAATGACAGCATTTTCTCCCACCGTTCACAGGTGTGTCTCCCGTTTTAGCCAGGAAAGATCAGCTTGTCACCCCCTAGGGGGAGATAACCTCGTGCCGATTAGCAAGTGTTCAATTGTGACGTCATTAAAATGTGTCACCGGTAATTGTGACGTCATCAAAAAGTGAATGACGATATTCATACCCCACATGTGTTTTTGTTTAAACTACTGTTGGTGGAGTTGTGACTGAAATAATAGGATGGGAGAAAAACAATCATCCCCTACCTTAAGGGTGTGACGGAGAAATCTCGAACCCTCAGGGTGATTTGTTTGGTTGTCTAACCCTCGGTAGAGCCTCGGGTTAGACAACCAAAAAACATCACCCCTCGGGTTGGAGAATTCTCTGTCACATCCTCAGGGTAGGGGAAGATTCTATTAATGTAAAGAGTGAAAAGTGCTAAAAGAGGTAACCACTAAATTGTAAGTATTTGCAGTATTCTATCCAAATATTCCTCGTATAGAAAATATTCCTCGTATAGATAATATATACAGTGTATATTGGAGGTAGATCACTATTTTAGATTATATTTACACTGTGATGTTTCCGCTAAGGAACGTCATTGTGACAGTAGTGTTCATACTCCCCCTCCCTCCTGTCCCTCAAAGTGATGCCAGTTCGGCTATTTTATGGGGACATAAAGACAGTTCTTACAAAAGGATGGCACATTTCATCTGCAGCTATCTCATAAATAATCACAATTTGTAAATTAATGTTTTGCTTGAGTAGTTGACATCACTGCCACTGACATTTTCCATTGCCTGATTGACTCGTTAGTGAGTGAAATATACACAGGGAAAGGTAGTTTTATTGTGTCTATAATTACATTAATTTACATGCCACTTCAATTAGTGGCTTTAATCACCTGTTGGGTCACACAGGTAACCACCATTAATGTATTGGATCATCTGACACTTATTTGTTTACAAAAGTTAGCATAAAGTATTTTTTAACACATAAATCACATAATTAAATTGCATGCAGTCAGGAAATTGAGTTGACAGTGAGAGTCATGATATCCATGTATTTGGGATTTCCCCAGAGTGTATCAAAGGTGTATGTCGTGACTGAAACTTTGTTGGAAGTTGAAAATGCTTCAGTGTTGATCATTCTAAGAAGTTTTTATTGAAAAAGAATTTCTGCCATTCTTTTTCAATCGCCTATAATGTTTTATTTAATGCCAGAATATCTCTGTAACTGACATGTGTTGGTATACGCTAGGTTCTGGTGACAAGGAGCTTCTCACTGACATTGATGGTATACAGTGAGGTTCAGGTGAAAACAAACCTCTAACTGATATTGATGGTATACAGTGAGGTTCTGGTGAAAACAAACCTCTCACTAACATTGATGATATACAGTGAGGTTCTGGTGAAAACAAACCTTTCACTGACATTGATGGTATACAGTGAGGTTCTGGTGAAAACAAACCTTTTAGTGACATTGATGGTATACAGTGAGGTTCTGGTGAAAACAAACCTTTTAGTGACATTGATGGTATACAGTAAGGTTCTTGTGAAAACAAACCTTTCACTGACATTGATAGTATACAGTGAGGTTCTGGTGAAAACAAACCTCTCACTGACATTGATGGTATACAGTGAGGTTCTGGTGAAAACAAACCTTTCACTGACATTGATGGTATACAGTGAGGTTCTGGTGAAAATAAAACTTTCACTGACATATATGGTATAGAAAAAGATCTTGTTAGTACAAGCCTCTCACTGACATTGATGATAAGTTCTGGTGATGGCAAGCCTTTCACTAACATTAATGATATCCAATAATTTCTGTTGATGACAAACCTCTCAATAACATTGATGGTATACGGTAAGTTTTGGTGAGGACAAGCCTCTCACTAACATTGATGGTATACGGTAAGTTTTGGTGAGGACAAGTCTCACTAACATTGATGGTATAAAATAAGTCCTGTTGACAAGAATGTCAATAGTGTTTTCTGTGTAACATTCTATTCTGCCTCCTTATGCCCACTTTTCATCTCCCCTCCGTACAGCCACCCTCAACACTCACCTCAACTCTTTACTAGTCTAATGTTATACGATAGAATCAATAGTACAATTCATTTGCATAAAGATGGGTTTGTCACCAAGTTGTTTGTAGTACAAGTTAAAAACATTTCATCTTGTTTCATGTTGTGCGAAGTTAGTGAGGAACACACGAATGGTGTGTATAGTGATTAGCAACATCAATTTACATAAAGCTCGTTCATGTATGCAAATTAGTTTCAGTATATGTAAATTAGGTAGTAATGCGCAACTATTTCAGTGTAGATTGACATGCACTTACAACAAAAAACTCAGAAATGAAGGAAAAAAACAGAAAAGGAACACAGATTCAAAAGTTCAAAGGACTTTATCACTAACAGCACCGACAAGTGACATATAATTGTCTTCAAAATATTAGAAATAGAAATGAGTGGTTCCTTTCACGTCTGGCATTCCCGAGGCTGTTGACTTTTATTTTACTGAGGAATGTTGGTCTTAAAGCTTTACTTATTGATCAGATATATTACACCTTAGACCAATGGCGTATATTGAGTCCTTGTATCAGCTCAGGTGATGTCGGAGAAAACACGGTTTTATGAGATTCGATGAGCAGAAAAGTTCTATTAAGGACTATCAAATGGATTGTAGTTGTATTTGAATTTCTCTTATACTTAATTGCTACATTGAATACTCATTTTGCTGTTTATTATTTTTGATCAGAAATACTCTTTGTCTATAATGTTTGCTAGCTGGCATATTATATACCATTATTACCTGCTAACAGGAATATTATTATTTTCCAATTTATTATTTGCTAGCGTGAATGCTATATTCCGGTAAAATTTCATATCCGGAATAATGTTAAAATATTTGGTATGAAATACTATTTCCCTTTTCTTATCCGAAATGCTAAATTGCTTTTGTATATGTAATTTTACAAATGGAATTCTATACTCCTTTCATATTTGCTATATGGAATACTAAATTCCTTCAATATTTCATTATGTTTTGTGTGAATATTACATCTGTTTTGTCGCAGAAATAGCTCTACCGAGCTAATGTTTGTATGTTTATGGTATGCAACGTTAACCCTTTCACCACTGTGGACCATAATGGACTCATCCAGATCAATGCATGGTAGAGTTTACTGAAGTTACATAGGGGTGAAAGGCCGGGTTAAATACATTTGCAAGGTTCTACTACACTGTATTTAAAAATGGCCACCATGACAGCCATATTTAACTCAGATTGATGAAAAATAGGACCATTCTGCAAAGTTTCAATGACATTGGCCGAGAACTTCAGTTTGATTTAAATATACCATGAGATTTCAGAAATGATCACTCTGGCAGCCATCATCACTTTCAAATTGATTAAAAAAATAGCAACATTTAGTCAAGACCAGGCCAGTAACCTTCAGTAATATTCGAGTTTAGATTCTAATTGTTTATGGACAACAATTGATGCACACAATAACAGAGGTGTGACAACCTAATACATCCATATGTACTCTGTATAGAGGGCAAATAATGATACGGTTATGTCCAAAATTAGTACAAAAGTTAACACAAGCATGTGGCTGAATAATAGATCATACAGGAGGCAATAAAGATAATAATAATACAGGAATATATTACCTGTAATTTAGATCATACAGGAATATATTACCTGTAATTTAGATCATACAGGAATATTATACCTGTAATTTAGATCATATAGGAATATATTACCTGTAATATAAGATTACACAGAAGTATTTTACTTTTAACACTAGACCTACCAGGGATCACTTTAAATCAAAATTTAATTGGCGCAAGGAATCGCCTGTAACATTAAATTCGCTTTTCTAGTCGTGTTAGGATTACAAAAAAAACAAAACATGCAACAACAAAATTTTAAAATAATATGTAATTTAAAATTCCAGAAAGTGCTCTATTAATCTAACACAGATTACAAACCACCGTAGATATTAGGGGAACAACACAGATCAGATATAGTATAGACACCTACATGCATACCAAGATGTTATATCAAATTGTAAAAAGTAACTGTTATTGATTATATTTTCTACAAAGAATGTGACAAGAACTTGAGACTTACAGCCGATTCCAAGTCGTCAGCTTTCTTCTGAAGCTCGCAGCAGTGTTCGTAGTCACGACCAAGGTCTCCTGCATTTACCAGTGCCTCCTGTACCAAAACATTGAACAAGTCAGATTTTTTCACATACCGTACAAAGCTCGAGAAAAAAATAAGCTATACATAATAATATAAAAAAAAGGAATAACAACCAACTTAAAACCAACATCTTGAACCCTTCACAGTACTCGACAGGTTTATTTTAGATCATAGTTTCAAAATAAACCTGAAGAGCCATGCGAAGGGTGAGAATGCTAGTTTTAAGTTGGTCATTATATCTAATTTTTCTATACTTACCTACTTCACATGAACATCTATTCTTTTTTAATTTTATATATTAATAGATATACATGGTCTTTTTGTAATTTTAACCAATGATTCATTGAAACTGACAAAAAAAGTATCCGAATCAAACAGAGCTGTTATCTAAATGTCAATCTGATCTTTATGTTCAGCATTCTTTTGTCTTCAACTTTAAATTGAAAGCTGCCACACATGAATCAATGTAAATAAATTTCATAATCATTATGAGCACTTGTGTGATATATAATATGACCCAAATATTGACCTTGTCCCTGATCCAGGTCTCCACTTTGTTGACCTGCTCGTTGAACTTGAGGATGTCCTTGGCCTCCTCCAGGCCTTTGCCACGGTTACTAGATCCCTGCAGCAGCTCATTCCACTTGGAGGAGAACCGCTGCATGCGCTGGCGAATTCTGTCAGACTCGGGGTGCTTTCTGCGTACCAACTCATTCCCTTTCTGAAATGAATGAATTGGGATTATCAGCAATGAAACAACCCAAAGCTAAGTCATGACCATACATAAAAGTGTCTTTCAGAACCCATAAAAATATTCCATCTGGAAAAATGATGCAAATTTTTTCAATAAACAATTGAAAAATTGGATTCTTTATGAAAGATCCGTTCAGTATTAAAATGTTTGATTTCCGGAGGCAATAAAAGACTAACAAGCAACATACATTGGTGATAAATAGTCTTATTTGTCTTTTCTCTATTGTATAGTGAGCAGTGTGACCCCTGTACGTGTACATGGTACTGTGTAACATGAAATGTCTATGGGTGGTTTTTGCTATTTGAAGCCATTAAGATTGTTTCATGGTAAATTTTCAAGGATACCTCATACAAACAGTAGTCAAGTATCAATTAAATTTGTTGTATTTATTATAAAATCACAAACAGTTTTACACAGTGAACATTTCATGTTACACAGTAAAAGCCATTTTATTGTTAAGAAATATGTACACCATTGTACCCACAAAACTGACCTCATTGATCTTCTCAATGCCCTCGATGTTAGCTTTTATCTCTGCCTCGAATGCCTGATGTTTCTGTAACTTCTTCATCTTTTCGTTTAAATCGGTCACATCCTGGAAGTTGTCCTCATAAGCCACCTTGAGTTTGTCATCTACCCAGCCTTCAAACTGTAACACATTGATTTGGGATTATGTCAATACACACTGCATTTAATACAAGTCGTAATACAAAAACAAAACAGAAAAAAAACAATTATTCATAAACAGGAACAAATATTTCACAATTACTGAGTTAACCCTTTCACCCCTATGTAACTTTAGTAGACTCTACCATACATTGATCTGGAGGAGCCTATTATGGTCTACAGTGGTGAAAGGGTTAAGTGTTCTAAACAAATACAAGGAACCTGTTTTCTCCCTTAACTAGGAATTTAGATAGAGGACATCCTTAATGAAAGACACGGGTTTTGTATGATTGAATGATGTCATTATGTCAACAATGTATAAGACACATTTCAGATAGCAAAGCAATGAAATTCCCCAAAGTGCCTCAGATCCAAGTAAGAACCAGTGAAGTATAATGAAGCCAGGGGTGGAATACAACCAATTTCCCAGCTTCAAATTAAAAAGTCAAGGTTGGGAATCCCTAATACCAATCACTGTATTTGAACAAATCTCTACACAAGTGAAGCAGGTGTATTGCTTAGAGACAAAGGAGTAGTAAGCTTAGACCTGTATCAGCACTCAACCTTACCTCATGTACATCTCTGTTGAATTGGGCGTAAAGGTGGGAATCGTCCAGTTTCTGAGTCCGCACGGCACTCTGGTCTTTGATTCCAGCACGCCTATAGAAATCAACACACATCTGTACAAACATCATCTTCTTCATGCAAAGTCAACATTTTTAATCTCAAATAATCAGGCCCCGTATTTATGAAACCATTCTCATGCTCCAACTCAGATTTTCTGCTCAAGCTCAAATTCTTAACCTGGCAATAAATCTATAATACTTCCCATTTTGACAATAATTTGGAAGAACTCATGAGAGACTTGAACCAGGGTTTACGCCGGACTATCTTACCATGTCATTTGATTTAAGCGAGTTACAAAGAAGTTGGACCCAGGAGAACTTCTTTTTAAAGATTGTAATTGGACATTAAATTCGAACAGGATGACTTTACCTGGCGGTGACATCCTCCAGTGTTGTTTTGACTCGAGGAGCCTCAAAGTGTCGACTGCTCATCAACTCGGTACCATGGTCCTTCAACGCTTCCAACTGTAAGTGGCAAAATAACTCTATGTTTCAGAAACAGTGACTGAATAATCTATTATTGCAGTAGATGTATACAAGATCATGCATGCCTTTTATAATAATGATAGGTAGGATTAGGGACCGAGTCTTTTCAATACATTGGAGTAGGGGTCTAGTCGCTTGAACAGGTAGGATCAGGGACCTAGTCGTTACAATATGATGGAGGAATCTCTTGGCTTACCTTGTCTTCCTGGACTTCCAGCACTTTGTCAAAAGCTTCATGCTTACGTATGAACATTTCCACCTGGTCAATGTCGGCACCAAAGTCGGTGCTGGACAAGTATGCCTGCAAATCAGAGAACAGCAAATATTTAACCATAAGTTCATTTGCAAGAAAAATATTCCACCTGTTATGATGCATCAAGAAGGTATTGAGAATTGGCCTTTGTCTCAGCCTGTTATGCTATACTCGGTGCTTACATCAATATCAAATGTAACAGCTGAATGTCGTAAAACTTACTATTGATATAAACTTGTAGGCATCATTTACACATGTAAACATGACAAAAAGACCCATAATTTATTTTGCCTCGATCACCTTCAGCAACTTTAAATAATATTCTCCATTCTACGAATTCTGTGACTTTGGCATGGTTATGTATTTCCTATTACGCGTCTCATGTGACTATAGCACCATTTCAGTGTAAACAAGGCATTATTTAGTGTGGTGTCCGACCTACCTCCTGGGAGGAACTGATGGTATCAAGCTGCTGAGCATCACGCAGGAAGGTGTGTAGATCGTACAGCTTGTCATGGTAATCCTTCTGGTCCTCCCACGTCTTCTTCAGCTTCTCCTGTGTGTCTTGCACCTGCTGTACCTTCGTTTCAATCTATCAACATATACAAAAATATGTATTCTACACATGTAGTCAGTGACTAAACAAGTCTTAAAATTTTTCCTGAAATATCACATTTTGAAATTTTGATTAAGTAACTATGCCTTGAAAAAAAAGAGTCTAAAAGAAAAGTCAAGAATTTAGTGTTTTAAAGAATTTTTTGATGAATTATAATTCAATTTCTACCTAGAACTAAAGGTGATGTACATACCTCGTCCTTGGCATAATGATCACCCTGGATCATGGCCTCGCCAGTCTGGCAGATGGTCGTAAATGTCTCATCCCTAGCGTCTATCTCAGCCTTGAGTTCCTCGTGGCGGCCCTTCAGCATATCTACACTGTGTACATCGCGTACAGGTTTCTCCGCCAACATCTCATGCTCCGTCTCATGGGCCCAGCTCATCAGATCTCGTACCTATATCAAAAGAAATTCAACAAGTCATAAAAGAGTGTAAGCAAACTTTAATGTTTTGATGGTACATGTATAATTGTTTCAGAGAATCCTTTCTAAAATGAAATCAGAACAATCTGGAAAATTCCATGATACAGATTCCTGAAATACTAAAATATTGTCCAAAATATTTTCTATCTTAAAAGGAAATATTAAATCATTCACCCTTGAAATTTCATAATGAACTTTTTCAACCAATGAAATGGAAGAGTTCAAATGTGTCTTCAGGGGTGAATGCATTAATATTTAATAAAAGAAAGTTTATCCTGTATATTACTACATCTTAATGTAGATCAATTTGACTCTGCCAGTCATTGTTACAAGTGGAACCATGTACAATATTGATATGATAAACCTACATTACAATTAATTTTCAAGGGTCATTATTACTGTAAGAGTTGCTCAAAAGTGAAGAAGTTAAAGTATTCCCAAACACTAACATCTGCTGAAAAACGATGAAGTTCAGATGCGGCGAGAAGTTCCTCTTTCCTTTGTGCAGCGCGGTCCTGGAGCACCCCCCAGTTCTCCACCACGGTGGCCTGGAGCTGCTCTATCTCCGCAGCATTGTCCCCCGGGTAGGTCTGTTGGAGGCGGTCCGAGTCCTCAATCAACACCTGCAACTGTTGGACCAGACAAAATTTCATCACATCACACCACAAAACACAGGTAACGGTTAAATCAGTCTGCTGTTCTTCAACAATTTACAGTCTTGTCGAAAAATGGTTTATTTTAATTCAAACAATAGCTCCATTTTCAAAATAAAGTACCTGAAGTTACGATAAATACTTAGAATACAGTCAGTAGTTACAACAACTAACCTGAGCCTCCAATGCAATGAGTTCATTTTCAAATCCTTCATGTTTCTTGAGGTAACTTTGTGTAGCGAATAAATCTCTTCCAAGTTCATCTGGTATACTTGAGTATTTTTCCTAATAAAACAATTAAAATCTGTTATTACAGTCATTCAATGTTTCCCATACACTTTCTAACAAACTGCTTTATATCTGACTTTTTTTCAATGTTGTATCTAGATCATCTTTAATGTTAACACTGAACGCCTTTCTTTCCTGGTTGATCATTGTATACAAGGATGATAAGCATAGTTTTCCTCTATAAATTTGTTACCAGCATGCAAATACAACCAAGCTACAATGGAACTTAATTTTGTTGAGAAATCAATATTTATTTTCCATTATAGTCACTTCAAAAAGACAAAACTTCCAAACAAAATTAAAATAAACATTGGTACATATGACATGACATTGTGAACACGGTCAGTTTTGTATGTCTTTATTTCTTTATAAGTCCAATGATCTCTCATTAAGTTCATTGGCTCTCCCTGTAGTCAGCTGGACAATACTAGTTAAGCTCTGTGCTGGAGTTAATAGGAGGTGGGTGGTACCTGTATTCTGGTGAGGGCCTCCTCCACATCTCTATTAAACCTGTGGATCTCTCCAGCCCCGTACAACTTCTGATCCCTTGCCTCAATCTGCTCCAGTAGATTGTTCCAGGATTCCCTGTAAAAACATGACAAGGAGTTTATATTAGCTTCTATCTAAATACTGAATGACTGAGCAAGTAACCGATGTCAGGAAATAACCAAGCTATACAAGTTTTCACATAAGTTGATTCCTTTTCTTGTTTACCTATTCCCTAAACATGTCAGTATGTATATGTCTGAGCTATAGGTGTGTTCCCACCTGTACTAGTCCTGTCTCTTGAGCTATAGGTGTGTACCCACCTGTAATAGTCCTGTCTCTCGAGCTATAGGTGTGTTCCCACCTGTACTAGTCCTGTCTCTTGAGCTATAGGTGTGTTCCCACCTGTACTAGTGCTGTCTCTTGAGCTATAGGTGTGTACCCACCTGTACTAGTCCTGTCTCTCGAGCTAAAGGTATGTTCCCACCTGTACTAGTCCTGTCTCTCGAGCTATAGGTGTGTTCCCACCTGTACTAGTCCTGTCTCTCGAGCTAAAGGTATGTTCCCACCTGTACTAGTCCTGTCTCTCGAGCTATAGGTGTGTTCCCACCTGTACTAGTCCTGTCTCTCGAGCTAAAGGTATGTTCCCACCTGTACTAGTCCTGTCTCTCGAGCTATAGGT
>JAUMHH010169251.1:2969-16436 GCA_032359455.1 Chlamys rubida | reverse complement strand
TCAAGTTATTGAGAAATAAACAGACTTGCCTACACTTACGTTATCGATTCAGAAACAGTGGCAATTGTAAATATATATAAATAAATACCACTGTATCTAGTCCAAAGGCGTATAGTACACAAATTGTTACTTCTGTTGATCCTTGAAGTAACTACCGGTTTCAAAATAAAATGAAGCTCTGTGTATGAATAAACCCAATAACAGATACCATTTTGAAAGAATAACAAAAAAAAATGAATAAACGCAAAAATGCATATATCAGTCTCTTTCTAACCCTATTAAACTCTGGATAATATAGAGAATTTTGGATACTTGTTAACTATGTTGGTTTGTATCATACAATATTATGAAGGTATGAAAAAATACCGTGTGCTTAAAATGATCCATATTCTAAAAAAAATACCAACATGAGCACATTCAAATAAAAAAGGGATTTAGTGGCTGTTACGACCATTTTGTGCCTGGTAAAATGTCAAAATTTACGACCTTCTAAAACGATTTCGCTTTTCCACCCCCTTGACAATAACATGTGATGAGCATTTCGGAAAGCCATTGAAAACGCTCCAGGGGGACTGATGGCCAGTTTATATGGACACAACATGCTATAATGCATTTAAACTGCAGTCTCGTTTAGACTGGTTGACAGCACTCTGCTTTAGTGTAATAAATTCCATGTCCCTGATGATCAATCCTAAGTTTTCCGAAACGCTGAATTCCGATAACAAAATTAACATTGATGTTCGGAAGTAGGATGACCTGCCGAGCAATAATGCCCGAAATTTAGTACAAAAAACGCAATAAACTTTTGCAGTTGTCTGTGTAATATAATATACGGGCACTTATTTCACCGAAAATATCCAATAGAGGGAGCTTACTTGAACTGATTTCACCTAAAATATGATTCAATTTAATTTCATTACTTTATCAGACGGACAGTTTGATTGTTCTGTAGCTTTTAAAAATACGATAAATCAAACCCAAGAGTTAACACAACTAATCAGGGCCCATTGTCGGCGAGACGGGAGCCCTATAGTTATCACAATGTCCGTCTCGCTGTCTCTCAAGGTCAAGGTCACTGTTAATTACATTTGAATATGGGGGTACGGTCCTAATTGCAAATTCCAAAAAAATGACAAAGTCATACACTGTGATATTTGTATGTGCAATAGGGTTTTAAAAGTGTTAAAGGTCAAGGTCAAGGTTAATGTTTGTACAAAAACAGATTGGGAAGGGGTCGGTCAGGCCCACGGAACATTGCTGACCTGTCTGTGTCCTAGTTCTAACTCAAATCGATAAAAAATAGGACTTCATATTAACAAAGTTGCAAAAACAAGAGATATCTAAAATCAGGTGATCCGGCATGATAATGCCTTCTGCTAAATGGATGTTCAAATCGAGGTCAAATCCAAGTAAAGTCTCATTCGCACCCTGAGCACGAAACCACAAAACGCACATAAAACTAGAAAATGTCTGTAAGACATGAATGCCCCCGCCGCCATGTAAAATGAGTTTCAGTGTTTGATCATGATGTTCTAAGCTTACATTGAATTGGGACGGGACAGGACAGACATGGGCAACACTTTACCCCCCCCCCACCCAATTTTATGATATACCGCAGTATGATGAACATTTTAATCGGACACTAGTTGGAAGATTGTTTTCTCGGAAAATGGGCTTTTATGAAAATCCTGTGATCATGTTGAAAATAGTCTGTCGTTTATAAGTAAAAAGAATTGCAAAATTTTAATCTCAATCGATAAATATCTTAAAATAATGGGAGGGAAATAAATAACAATAAACAAGTACAAAAACAACTGACCAGTGGTTCGTCACTCTTGACCAGATGGACGATCTTGAGTGTCTTTTCATCCGTAGCTACGTCATATGTCTCCTGGTCAACGACTGGGTCAAACTCTCCTGCGGCCACACGATCGTGTGTGTAGAGTAACGCCTGCAACACAACAGCTCAAAGAAGCAAATCACGATAACATGTGTTTTACATTACATACGTAATTAGCTTTAAACGTATGACTGAACTCCATGCAAGATAGATTTAGTCATCAATACTATTAAAACGTATGTGGATGTGTCAAAATATATATTATGTACAAGATTGATAAAATCAATGTGAAATTAAACAATATGTTGCACTCTTTTTATCTTAATAGAACTGATTTAGAGTATGATGAATTCTGCTGCTTGTTTGACCCATTAAGCAGAGGGGTAAAATGGAATACTAAATTAAATAAACAAAAATAAAATACACGAGACAGTATTGCGCTGACATTTCGACAATTATGATTTCTATTATCTTTATTATGTTTCTACTTAAACCTATGTAGTTGGTACACTTACTGCATTTCTATGTCATCGCAGATGTACGTTTTATCATAATCAAGACACATTCGTTTCAAGAAGACAATCTAGCCGCTTTCATATCAAGCAGTTAATGCAGCCAATATTAAAAAAAAATTGTCCTTAACTGCTACGGTCATCTGAGAGGGACAAAAGAGTAAGGAGGTAATACAAAAACACATATAGATCTCAAGTGTTGGAACGAAAGCACCAGATAATTTTTCGTTTCTTCAATATAGAAGAAACCTCCTGATTCTGCAAAGGGCCCTTAATTAGCCGTCGCTTATTACGATAGCATGCAGTGTAGTAGAGCAGGCCTGTTATTTCCCCGAACGTAATAGGTTGATCAGATGATCAAGCCATCTTCGTTTCCAGTAGATAATCCAGCCACTTTCCGTTTCAGCAGATACTAAGGCCATTTTTGTTTCCAGCAGATAATCTAGCTGCTTTTTTCCCGTTAGTGGATTCGGTTTTCAGTGCTACCAGCAGGCAATCAACCCTTTTCACTTCCACGAGATAATCATGACACCTTCGTTTGTAGTAGATTGTCCAGTCATCTACTTTGGTGGATATTTTGCTTAGAAAAACCTGTCTCTGTTCCTTTATAATACTGGCTGTATAATGGACTTTGGTTTGGTTTTATTTTGTTAAACGTCCTATTAACAGCTTAGGTTATTCCATTTTAAGGACATGTCTCCGTGTATGTTGTGGATGCGTGCAGGTATGGATGTGTGCTGTAGACAGGGTATGTAGGTGTACATGTACTTGCCTCCTCGCCAATCTGATGCCGACTTTAGAGTGCTATCTCTCTGAAATACCATGCACCCAGCACAGACACATTTTGACTATGAGTTGTAGGATACAGTAGGATTAACTCTTTGCTTATTCATGAGAATTTTAAAGTTTATTACTTTATTTTCAGATATGATTTGATTCGGATTCCACTACAGTTATTTTATGTAAAACGTGATGGTGTTGCGAGGACAGAAAGTACATTGAAATATACAACTGATATATTTAATAAAGTGTGTCTTACAAACATAAACTATAAACAGGAATAAAATTTAAAAAAACACCTCTTCGATGTTTTCGAGGCAAAATAGAAAGAGTAAATAAAGAATCAAGGTGATGCAGTATTAACGGCAAAAAATGGTTCTTCGGCACTCCTGAAACAATAATTTAATAAATAAACCACCCCTCGAGAATTGTCGTAGGAATATTCCTAGAAAACTACATGAAACCGTACATCCTTTTCAATTTATTCAAAACGGGTCTCGCTATATCAGGACTAAATTGATCTGTCTATGCTGAGCGACCAATTCCCCATGGGATTGGAGATCGTAGACTCTGCATCTTGTACTTGACATTTTATATATATATTCCAGCATTTACCGTAAAGCATACTCAACATCACGTGAGAAAGGAGAGGAATCGAAACAGTTTTTTTTTTAAAAACACCTCAGAAGATTAAAAAGCACACAAAGATTTATTTCTGCTCGTAGAAGTGTCAAAACAGTTTATTACTGGCATCATCATACTTTTATTTCGTACCGTCAGATTTTATCTCCACTGGATTTTATTTACACAATGAAAATGAAATCACAGCCAATAAAAATGGGTGATATGCGATTGCAAAGAACATTGACAGCTTACCTTGATTTGTTGGATGGAAAATGTATAGCGAAAGTCGATGAATAAGAGCATATTATCTCGATTATCTTGCCCCGTAGTTCAAAGGTTCTTTTGCTACCAATCATACAGCACTACTTATTTTCTCAAACTTTTGTAGTATTCCCTCAAAAGTGAAATTTTATTTAAACAATAATTCAGATTATGTTTATGGCGCATAACAAACATCGATTTTCATTCACATGGAACATTTATTTTGGCTAAAATAACAAATTGAAGATGGATTTAATATCTTTAATTATTTTCATTTAATTTTTAAGAAAAATGATGAAAAAATATTGGGTTACCAATTTCTATCATATTTTTGTGACAATATCGAGTGACCAACATTATTTGTTTACAAAGATGAACGTAACAACCTCATATAAACGTTACATTTTTATTGTTTAACAAGCACAAACGGGGAATATGTTCCGATTTGTTTGTATATTTTTTTATAGTATAACAAGGTATTGCTAGTTAGTCACTCTACTATTCTCCGATACCTGCACTGTTCCATAATAGATGCGATATCTAACAGTAAAACATCACATTTTCTACAGTTTTGCCATAAATGTTAAAGTTGCCCTATAGTAGAGAATTCATGGGTTCTATTCCCAGATTGGAACCTAACCAGGTCCTTACACACGATAGTTATTATTCCCTGCTATATTTGGCATCTTCATATTTCCTTCTATTTCTAACTACCTGTTATTTCCTAGCGCTTTGCTTGGCAATATCTCACTCCTGGCTTTAACGTTGACCGTTCGGCCAGGCTAGGAAGGCAATGGGTTCTGTTCCCAGGCCGGGACATATCAAAGTCCTTGAAAATGATAGTTGTTATTCACTGTTTAACGTTCAGCATTTAGGTTAATGGTAACAACTGATTCGCCCTTTGTCAGTATGATGTGACCGGGCGGTATGCTCTTCTTGGTGCCTTCGGTATGGTATTTCAGTGAGATAGCACTATAAAGTCGGCATCAGATCAGCGCTATCACAAGGAGGCAAGTACACCAACATACCCTGTCTCCGTCAAACATACACACATGCATGCTTACACAACACACATGAAGGCACGTCCTTAAATGACCTTAGCTGTTAATAGGACGTTAAACAAAATAAAACCAAACCCTGCTACATGTTAACCATTTAGGGTCAACGGTACAACCGGTTAACCCGTTGTCATTATAATTTGGGATTCATTAAGGTAGCACTCTCAGTCGGTCTGAAATCCATGCTATCCCAAGGAGGCAAAAGCACCATCAGTCTGCCTCCAACACACAAACAGACATGCATCGCAATTATGAAAGAACGCCTTAAAATGAAATTAACGTAAACAAAACCGATACCAATCTACCGTATGGCCCTATATGATCTTATTGTATTGCTTGCCCGTTATGACTTAACATATACCTAACAAATGACCTTCGCAAGTATTGACTTTTATTGAACAACCTATAATTGATATTGCACTACCTGTCATGTGTTAAAAAATAAATTATATCAGAAAAATAGCACTGCTGTTACCCACTACATGTGAAAATAAGCAACTTACGTGAAAATCCCCCCAAACAAATCTTCTGTCCCGTTGCAACATTTGGTATATTTTTTTTTTAATCGAATAGAATCGTCCATGGGAATTTTCAACTCTTTTCCTTAGGTGCTGGATGTTCGCCCAAGTTTGGAAGATGTCTGTAGCTTCTGTCCAAAAGCCAGGACATACCAAAGTCTTTAAGATATGGTAGTTATAATTCCTTGCTAAACGCTCAGGGTAATCACAGTAACAGGTTTACCCGTTGTCAGTATAATGTGACTTGATAGAATACTGTGTTCGGTTCCTTCGGCATGGTATTTCAGGAAAATTATATCTAAAAGTCGGCGTCTGGTCTGCGCAATCGCAAGGAGGCAAATACACCAACAAACCGCATCAGGCAGACATACGCACATGCATGGATACTATGCACCCATGATGGCACATCCTTAAATGACCCTAGCTGTTAATAAGACTCTAAAATCAATACCGCTAAACAATGCAGCAAATCAATTGTAGTTTCCTTAATGTCGCCTTAGGAGAAACGCACAGGGAAACATCCGATTCTGTAGGATAGGTTGGTAGTAAGTGTTGTTGATGCGAAACAAGAATGCCTCTTGAATTCAGCGCATTCAGTCATAACATGTTTGACTGTAAATCGCTGATCACATAGATGAAAATAAGGTTGCTCTTTTTTTTATGTAAAATGTAACTATGTTTGATGTAGGTATGGCCTATGCGCAGTCGCGAGAGGATAACGTCCTCTCTCCGGTCTACTCTACTTGTTAAACATGAACCTACATTGAATTGAAAACAACTTGTTTTTATTATTTCAGACCATTTATTTGGCGAATTCGTTTTAACAAAATTCGAAATTGAAGGTTTAAAATCACAGGATCATTTGAAGAATCCAAAATCAAATCTAGTAATTGAATTTTAAAATTAGTTAACTCTCTTGGCACACCTACCGTTTATTCCTTTTCTACCACGGGACCTTGTATGACTTTGTTGTATCTTCGTAGTTGTCCGGTCTAGGTTTTACATTGTGTACGACCTTCCGTAATTCAACTATATAGCGTGTAATATGTCTCAATCCGGTTATCTGTTTCATAAGAGTTGATGTAATTTCCGATAACGAGGCTCGAAATATTTGTTATTTTTGCATAAATCTTGTTTTATGCAAGAAGTTCATGCAAAGATATATGTATTACAGTAAAATCGATATACGTTAAAGACTGGTGTGATAAGCGTTATATTTCCCATTATACATACTAATAAATAATCCTTTTGTCAGTTTCTGACATCCAATCCCTGCGAACAGTACGCTTCTTTTACATGTTATATCGACTTTTAATTCAAATAGAGACGAACAGTCTGTACAAAGTCTTTGCTTAGTGCAACAATTGTAGCTTGAAGTACAACTATTTTGACGTTGGGAATATATTGTACTGAAATGGACATTATTTATGTGTGGTATGAAATCTAGGTTCCAGTGTGTCTGAGAATAAGCCAGATTGTGATTTATAATTCCTTAAAAATCACAATTTGAAAAGAATTTTGATTGATTTTTAGGTTTTATAATAATTCCACGGAAAATTTCTTTGACGATATAAAAGCAAAAGTATAGGAGAGATCGTTTTGAATTAATTTATTTTACTGTGTTGATCGAATTTCATATTTAAGTTAGGAACAGTTTATTAACTGACATGCGAATTGAATGAATTTATAACAATCGATATAAAATCTGCAATGCTGAAGAAATGCTTTAATTAAAGATAATGTTCGGTTAACATCTGAAATCAAACATATGTGAAGTTTCCCTCAAGTTAATTTTGCTGCAACACCCGAATTGGCATTGATTGATACATGTAATCATCGCAACAACGGATTTTGACGTGTTTTTTTTAAGTTTTCAGTGCATGAAGCTATTGTGAAATTAAAAGAATCTAGTTCTCTTAAATTTATTGATTAACAATTCCTATTGTGAAAAACAAAGCTATTTTACAGGTTTTTTTCAGTAGTGAATTAATTGTTTCCAGCTCATGAATGGATTTTAAATATGAAATATCTCTTCGAGTATTAATATATGCTTTATTTATTTATTCATTTTAATTTGTTGTTTAATATTGAATTGCTTAATTGGTCTTGGAATAAAGTCGTTAGCGTTAAGTGAATGTTGATGTCTTGGTCCTTCATATAGTATCTCAATTTCAGTCAGACATCCCGGATAACTAATTCTAATAATTACTGGCCCTATGCCACCTGGCTAATATCTCCACATGTGTGTAATCATGCGTGTATGATTGGGTTGTGCTTGAACAAAAATAAAGATAAAAACAATCGTGATCCTAACTCGTTCAACATACTCTTTGTTTTATGTTTTTTGGCTATATCACTTTCAAAGTCAGGAAAATAACAAAACTTAACATGAAAATGCCATTTTCTTGTGAATTGACAGTGTATGGATGACAACCACTAAAATGCAAATTCACACTTTTCAGTCTGATCATACGGACAATATGTTGTGAAAATATGTACATGAACATAATGATTAATAGATGCATATCCACAGTTTTGGGGAAGCTGAACAATTCTGTCAAGTCCTTCGGTCCCGCACTGCACGACGTTTGTGATACGAGGTCACACTCAAATGACCTAACCATAATGAGATTGCTGAATTTTGAAACAGAACAGTCAACATGAAGGACAAGAACAATTAAATCGATGATTCCTTTTTCACGTAGACAAAGAAATCTGAAACCTAAAAATGATTTTAAGTATCTAGAACTCGGCTTCAAACTGTTTTTATATTGATCTAGCACGAAACATGTATACCAGGTATGATCAGTTCACGTATATAATGCAAATGTTCTTATTGACATCAAGTCCAATGTTTTTATGTACACATTTCCTTGAGTACTTCACGTTTACGTTTAAACGTATCCCATATCATCCAACTAAACAATGCTCCATTTCACCTCTCCTATATTAGTTATTAAATTTTAGAAACGATTTGAAGTAAAAATAAAACTAGATTTAATTAAAACGGGGGTTTAGTTTTTTGCCTGATTCCTACGCATTTTTGTATATTGAACCATGACCCGATTTGGTTTGTTTGCGACAACAACGATCTCCTAACATGAATCAGAGTTAACTACCCTGAGGTCAAAGGTCGCAGTGTTCCTATTCAGGTGTCCGATACAGTGCCTTATCAGCATGTACCTGCTGCATACTCTTTCAAGTCAAAATCCTACACATACAGCGTCTGTAATATATTCTTGAAGTATAGATATATATTTATATATATCAAAGTACAAAAGTGTCAGAAGATTTCGATACCTGTATTACAGTTCTTAAAGTCAAGGTCAAAGGTCAAATACAGGTCGTAGTGTTCCCGTTTTTGTACGCCATTAATAATCTTTCATTATGTAGGTATAGGATATATGTGAAGTCGTTCATACGTCATACAGTATGTTGGGAAATCCGTATTTCAAAATCAAAGGTCAAGTAAATTGGATGATTTCTAATTTTTGATCACAAAACGGCAACTTTTCATAGTCTACCTATATACCAAGTACGACCTTCCAAATATGAAAATGCTCCGGAAATCAGTAATGTTAGAACTTGAGGTTATTACCAAAGTTCAAAATGAGGTCGTGCTGTTCTTATTTTGGTACCTGCCACAAATCAACTCAAGATGTACTTAAACACAACGTATAAGGTATAAACATGAGATATTTGTTGAGATATGCCCCAAAAATACGTATTTCCGCATTTGAAGACGAGGTAAAACAAAACATAGCAGCCTGGGTAAAACCATACTGGAAAGCGACCATACCAAATATGGTTTCAAAGTGGAAACTGGGAAGGATATATACCTAGACTTAGTACGAAACAGGGGAGATAACTAATATTGGTATTACCTGGATATGAGGCAAGGATAAAATCTGTAATAGCTCTCTTGTTGCACGCGCTTCCTTTTCCGAGCCCCTCCTCACGTCACCGAATGTCTGCAAAAGGGTACAGAGAATGGCATCAACTTGAGGCAAGCTCTGCCGACATTCAATCAACACGTGGCAATATTAATGATACAACAGTCTTAAGGATCAATGTCCCACTGCACTGGTTTTTCGTATATACAGTAATCTCCCCTTAATTTTGTTTTGGATATAACTGTAGCACAGTTGTGCCAGAACACTTCTGTTGACCGGATTGCTCATGATCAGTCGGTTGGAGCAATAGTACAACCATCGGAAATCCTGGGTTCGAACCCCGGTCTAGGCCAACTGAATGTTTCACTCAGAACACTGTTGTTAATTATATTTTATGTATTTCATCATTGTTATTTCTATATAAACGTCCTGCAAAGTATGGCTTTTTCTTTTCAGAAATGATTTATCAAAAATATATTCATGTCGAAAAACCCCAGTTTCAATGAGTAGTTACAGTTGTTGTAAGTAGGGAATCCTTTCGTGTATTTTTCAGGAAAACATTTTACTACGGCTGCCGTATAGGAGTTTTACATGCTAATTACTATCAATGATATTTCTTTATTTCGTGTATTTGAAAAAATCTTATGTTGACCTGTTGATAGGTTGTTAAACATTAAACTAATACGAGTACCTCTAAACCTATTCAAATATTTGTTCATCTTTAATTATGACGTCAAAGCCAGTAGTGTTTAGTTGCCTATGTGTTCAAACAATTCAAGGAGACCCAATTAAGAAAGCGTTACACACTAAAGTAAAGGACAAAAAGTGTATTAAGACATCCATACTACAATGCATGTCTATTTCATAACACCCATTTGTATATTAATAAAATAAATTTAAAGACTTACATTTGCCGCTAATGCAACCGATGAGCGGGTCACAGGGCGCATGCGCCGGTGGCTCATAATGCAAAGCCGCTTATACATCTGCAACATTAGTTAAATCATAATAATTAATTAACAGCTGAGTCATAATGTAAATTCCCTTATACGTTTGTAAAAATGTAAACAAGTTAATTAATTAACTGTGAATACGAACACATCCATAGACTCCTACATAATATTGTTGTATTATTAAGTACATACATGTACTAGATTAGTGTTTGGAAAATGTTCACGAAATGTCTATTGCAAACATGTCCTCGTCTCTAAAATGGTATTAAGGAAAGCTCCATCGAAATATAATGTCGCAAAATAAATTATCATTACCTCTTTAAGTATTAAGCAAAAAATATCACAATACAATTTTGAAAAATGTTACGACCATCCCTCAGCAAAAATGAAATAAAATTCTGTGCAGCGATATTTCTGGGCTGTCTGTTCAATGTTAAATTAAGTTGATGGACAAGTTCAGTGAAGAAATATGAGATGACAGGATGTCAGGGAAGATAGTAATTGGGATAATTAGTGTCTAGCGTCTGTCAGGATCAGGATATCAAAAGTAAAAACTACACGTATAATATACAACTTTCAATGGAAAAGGGGGATAATTAGTGTCAAATTACCAGTACTAATCCCTGACATTTAGAATAAATGTGTTTTTCTCATATACTAATTATCTCAAGTACACAAAAGTATAACAGAATCTCGTTTAGTCGGAATTATCTATTCTAAACAACTTTTTTTTATCAGACTGTTCTTGATTTGGGTTTAACGTCTAACATGTATCAAGGGAGACAACTCCGGTAAGAGAGTAGATGGGAAGATTCCATTTAGTTTAACGTCCTAACAGCTTGGGTCATTTAAGGACGTGCCTCCATGTATGTTGTATGTATGTGTATACGTGCTGTATGCCTTCTTGTGATAGCGCGGATCTGAAGGCGACTGTATAGTGCTATCGCACTAAAATACAATGCCAATTAAAAACGAAAAAGATCCCAAGTGTTGCAGTAAGGCTGTAGATTAATGTTGGTCTCTTCCATAAACGCTCTTGAACTTAATTACCTTTAGTGACAATATACGATTCATTACAAAGAAAATCGTGCAATGTTAGGGAAATAATAGGCCGGCTGTATTCCACTGCAGGATAGTTAGAGGCGACTAATGAGGGTAGCCCGTGTAGAATCGGGTTTTTGTGTTTTCTAGTTTTTTTAGTTTTCTACTAAGACGACACTGAAAAGACCAACATTGATCTGATGCCCCCATTACAACACTTGGGATCTTTATCGTTTCCTTTCTTTTATGTCTTTTTATCTACTTTCTGTTTCAGGTGGTGTCTCCCCAGGCACTCGTCCTCATATGACCCTGGCTGATTCAAGGACGTTAAACCCCAAACAAATCGTTACAATGGAAAATGTGTGCTACAATTAAAAACCCCAATATCGGGAATAGCGGAAATCGCCTTACCTAGAAATAACCATGTTTAGACTAACGGAAATCAACATGTCAGACTATCGAACTCCCTATGTACACCAGGTGTACTTAAATAATCTGTCTCGTTTTAAGAGGCTCCGTTCCAGCCCATTTTGTATATAAAATTGTACTGTACACATTATATATTGGCGAGGAGAATGGGTACGGAGCAATTTTGAAACTAAGCTCATGGGAGCAGGTCAACGTTGCTTGACATTTAGCTTTTAATTTTGTATAGAGACCTTTGATATTCAAGCTATAAACTATCTAGCGCACCAGGAAGTATTCACGTAACTAAAATATTGATGTCAACATTAAACACGCGTTTTCGACTATATTATCCAATCCAATATAGCACAAATACATGAGTATAGTTCCAGACGACATAGGTGCTGTTTGATATCTACTTACATTGGAATAGACTAAATTTCCAATAAACATTAATCTTCATCATTTACACTGAAACAGTCAGTAGAGCAAATCGCAGAGAGGAAGTTACCCTCTCGCGACTGCGCATAGAACCATACAAACGTCACACATAGTTACATTTTACGTGTGATCAGCCATTTACAGTCCAATAATGTATGATTAAATGTGCTGATTTCAAAGAAAAACGTGACAGACTCTGTAATGTATGGTCTATCAAAAGTTTATTTGATACCGTTTCTGCTCAATCAATATGTAATTATTTACACTCAGTTGAATAAAACTGTATTTATTTTGAAACCAATTCGTTCATCTTTACTACACCCTTTAACCTTTATTATTTCTAGTTTGATGTATTCATTTTTGTGAATGTCTATTTTTACAGTGTTGTTTGGCCCTAAATTATTTGTCGATGGGCCGTGAAACAATAGAAATACGTTTCAGAAACCAACATATGCGTGTGTTCTGTGTTACTTCTATCGCCTCGGTGACACGTACAGGCAACAACCCAAAGATCTGCACGTATAGATTCCCTCACCTAGAGCGATCTATTGGTTTTACCATAGAAAGATCTGCACGTATAGATTCCCTCACCTAGCGCGATCTATTGGTGTAAAAATACAAAGATCTGCACGTATAGATTCCCTCACCTAGCGCGATCTATTGGTGTTATCATAGAAAGATCTGCACGTATAGATTCCCTCACCTAGTGCGATCTATTGGTTTTACCATACACAGATCTGCACGTATAGATTCCCTCACCTAGTGCGATCTATTGGTGTTACCATAGAAAGATCTGCACGGATAGATTCCCTCACCTAGTGCGATCTATTGGTGTTACCATACAAATATCTGCACGGATAGATTCCCTCACTTAGCGCGAGCTTTTGGTGTAACCATACAAAATAGCAAAGAATAAAATCCTTGTTTCAACCGTCAATCGATTGAAAGCAAACTAACTAACAGACTGATGCTTACCTTATCTCTCGTCTGTACTGAATGTGACAATCCGTACAGTAATTCAAATATCGCATTTCAGTAAGATGACACTTTTTAGTGACAACTAAATCGTCATTTGTAATGGTATTTAGTGTGTACCATTTAACCTGACTATTCTGTATAGACTGATTATATTTTGAACAAT
>JAUMHH010169240.1:0-16438 GCA_032359455.1 Chlamys rubida | reverse complement strand
TTGGCATAATTCTGTACTTTAATTATATAGAAAAATGCAAAATTTATGTAACAGAACTTATGGAGGGCAGTGTATGTTATAACAGCCCCAGGTTTGGACAGAATCGTGAACGTTTTTGTTCTGCTGTACGGAATAGGTCCTAATGAGTCCTTTATAAGACCTTGAATAAGTTTAGATTAAAACCAAACTTTTCGCTTATTGTCAGTTTTTTCGTTTATCGAAGCATTTTTACCACAGTGCATGAAAATCGTGTGTTAGCCATACACATACTTTGCAAATATAACGCGATCGCTAATCTAGGGCAGGAATGCCCTTAAATGAAGGTTTCTAACGTGTGCGGACCTGTACAATTCATATAAATATGATAAATAATATTCTGTATACTTGACGATGACTAAATGCACATTGGGATGGACACAAAATAAATATGAATATATTTGTGATAATTGTAGCAATTAAGTTTGTTTTCTTTATTTATTTTTATTTACAAAAGTTCAGAAAGTTAGAATTTAGCGTGGTTTTTTTAGAATTCAGTTATACCGTATTTAATGAGCAGAAATGTAACAGTTTATGTTATTCTAATGACCAATATCAGTGAAATCTATATATTTATAGCGATTTAACTTTAACCTATAAGTTAGTTGTGATCTGAGTAAATTATGTGGCAACAAAATCCATTTTAATGTAAAGAGATTATTTTCTTGTTAGGCAAGGTGGCATTGTCGAAATAAAAAGATAAATGAATAGTCAGACACCCAAGATCCTAATGGGTACCACTGTTTTCCTTATTGAAACGTACCAAACGGGAAATATCCGAATATCTGACACGTACAGTACACGTACATTTAAACATCCATGCAGCATTACATCAGTTATAATTAATATTTCATGCCTAACGGCCCATCAACACAGGATATGTCACTAAGGCCAACAAACGGCTGACCAAAAACAAATTCAAAATAATAGCATCAAACAAAGTTAAAGGTAAAAGACAATATCATTTGGAATATTAAAAGTGGATATGGTGACTCATAATTGAACTGCAAAAGGACCCGATGGTATACATAACATTAGAAAGTATCGTAGGATAATACAATTACCAAAGCATCAAGCATAATGTTTCTGCTAATAACAAAATGATACATTGTTTCAGACATGCTTCCCTCCACCAAATTCAAAACTACAACCGCCATTGCAATGTTCTTGGGAAAAAAGATATGGAGACATGTGCCTAGGGATACACGAATGAAAGAGAAAGTAAGGAGGACAGTATAAAAACAAACTTCCCAAGTATTCCAATGGGGGCGGCAGATTGTTTTGATGAAAAATATACTTATGAAACCCCTGAATCTGCAAGAGGTCCCACAGTAGTCTCTTTGTATAACACGCAGTGATATAAAGCAGATCTATTCTTCCCTCGAACCTGCAGAGTGTAACATTTTTATGAACGAATACATTGTAACTAAAATGTGAAGTTTTGATAAAGAGATTACGGAAAACATATCTGCATAGCGACTAAACATCATATAATACTGGGGTGAAGTGGCCCTTTACAAATAAAATATATTGATTTGATTACTTAAATATCAACTAATGTACATTCAGAATAATATAAAAGGGTAAAAACTAAACAAATCTGACCAAAAGAAATGAAATAAAATATAATAGGAGAGCGATTAAATACAAATTATTTCTTGCTGATACATTGATTTCCTTTAACCCAGAGTTGCAGTAGAAACATTGTAAAATGTATAGTCCATTTAACTTATGGTTTAACAAAATGATTACAGGATTATTATTATTATTATGCTTAACGGCCCACCAACACAGGATAGGTCATTAGGGCCAACAAATGGTCGACAAAAACAAATGCAAAATAGAAACATCAAACAAACTTAAATGTAAAAGACAAACTTCAATTTGGATATTAAAAGTGGCTATGGTGAATCAAATTTTATCAAATTTGAGTCACCACATGTACAGCAGGAATCATTTTTCATCTACAGTATAAAAAGGAAGACAATCAGTATAGATATCCATCATTCTTAGAACTTTTAGATTGATTCTGTTTGATGTTGAGTCGAATGACAGGCTAATACAAAGGATAACACTTTCACTAATTTCACTTTCACTAATTATAATCAGCATGCAAAGGATGCATGGACATACATGTAGATAAATTCTGTGGTAAATATTGCACAGTTTTGCCAATTGGCAAATCTCCAACATCTCTCACCTTGAAAAGCTTGAACTGTATACCGGGAAATTTTAACCCTATGACGATAAAATCCATTTCCGCCTTATATAAAAATCGCCATTCACATTTAGTTATTATGTATATTATGTTGTTTACTTATATTTTCTGTAATGATAAATTCGCTCTCATCACAGAGGGGAAAAGGCAAATAGTAAATAGCAGGAAAAATTCCCTGGTATACATTTCTTCACTGCAAATAGCATGAAGTACAAAAGTCTCTCGAGTCAATGTGTTTTCAGGAAAAATTGCCGATTTCAAACTTACATAAAGCATTGATTAAACCAGTCACACTTTGAATTTGTTCATATAAAGAACTGTGAAAATCATTTGAATCTTGGTCTTAATATATATCTATTTGGCCCAATCAAAAAAGTCGTGCAATAAATATCTACATCAAAAGTTCATTGATGTCTTTCTGTTGCATTTCCTTCTTGCAAAAATATATAATTGTTTTGATATTCCCAATATTTTTGTTTTGTTATTTGAGTATTTCAGTTGAATCTAATCATATCAGACATGCTTGTTTTCCATTTAAATTAACTCAATAACGTTATATTTAATCATAAGTGCAAATATTTGGAGGAGGGGGATCCATGTTTTTGTTAATGAGGCCTTTCTGGATTGTTAGAGAGTAGGTTCAATAAGGTTTTATAGAATACTAACCTTCCACACCGTTCTTTGCATGTGTTTTCATACTGTAAACATACTTATTTTAATAGGTATCTTATTTTAGCGGCAATCTGATTATAGCCCTTTTGGTGTTTGCTTAAAAGACAATAGCTAATTATATAAATAAAAGTAACGTTTTTCTTGCATGTTTAGATAACTATAATGCTAACAATGATGCATGTAACTAACAACAATTCGCCAGTGGATGGAAATATAATTTTAAGTATGTTTACAGTTGCATTTTTTTTAAATTATTTTATACTCGTTTCTGATCGTGACTGTTGCTCATGGATTGAAAATGTTTCAGATAATAAGTCAAATTGCACTTCATGGCTATATTGAATTCATTTCATATTAAATACTTTTCCAAAAGTGCATAAAATTTTGCCATTTGTCAATTTTAACTTAAACTGGGGTTGTGATTTGCAAAATTGCCACTAAATTTATATGGTTCTGTGATATATCTCGCATTTCCTCCTTACATTATAAGGTGGGTGCTATTGAAGAAGTATGAACTTTATACTTTTACTACATGCAAAGGTGTGTGCTATTTAATTTCACTGATGAATTTGTTTGAAATTTTCACCTAGTATATCATAGAAAAGAGAGAAAAATGTTTGCACACTTCATATGAAAAAATAACTGAATTGAACTGATAATGTATATATCCGACACTTTGCACCATGCACTTGATCTGGTCCACTCACAGCTTCCATCACATGAGTAACAGTCACATAATGTCATTTCCTGTTTTTGTTTAACCTTGACCCTTGTACACAGGAAGAGTGTTGGTGCTGGATCAATCTCCAGCTTGAAAATGGCTGACCCAACGATTTCTTCGACACCTCAACGATCTGTTCCATCGGGCACTGCCCGACTTGAGTTGGACGAGTATGATGAAATCCGGGTCCGACATCTCAACTTTTAACACAAAAGATATAATACAATGACATCTGTTATGATAACTTGGTTATCAACATAAGCCAGCTACGTTCTTTAGAGCAGACAAAAGTAACTATTTTTGCACATTCAAATTTTTCATCGTTTTGTTTGAAAGTGATAACAAATTATGCATTATCCTCTTTATTTGATTGACTTGTAAGAGATGCAGTGGTACGTACAGAAAGCTGACAGTTGTGGTTGTTTTCTAAGAAAGAGAGAGAGAGAGAGAGAGAGAGAAAGAGAGAGCAGGGCATTGTAACAGTGACATGAGACACATCAGTTTCATGTTATTGATATCAGCATTAAATGTAACAGGTGCTGACCTTTTTTATCATTTCTGTTGTAATCATATTACTCATTATTGGTTAACTGCAGAAGGATCCGAAGAAAATCATCTGCAATTATATTACCGTAATTATATGACTTGTCTCTGTTTAAGAATGATTATATATTTATTGAACTGTTGTGTACTTTAAGTTCGTAGAGCCGGACAAAATGGCGTGAATTGAATGCTGTTACATGCCACGTTTTGTGAGGTGTGTTTTGAAGGTCTGAGCTTGCGTATGTATTGGGTGTAAGTGTTTGTTAAAAGTCATATGTAATTATAGTGGAGCAGTATCATGATTGGAAGAGTTCAAATATATTTAACATAACAGTTGAGCCTTTATCTGGGGCCATATTGGGACCGAAATTTGGCCATTCACTAAGGATGACGTTGCTATAATTTTATTTCCCAAAAATCCTTTCAATATTTCACAATCTCTAAGAAGTTTTTCTTTTGCAGCTTATATGGAGAATGCAACAATATCTAAAATGAAATAATCCTTTAGTTGATACTTTTCAAACTGGTATAATTCCAGAAGTTCCCCAATTCTTTACCAGACATTTCCCCTAAATCTTGAACCATGGGTCCCATTCGTGAAATACTGAGTAAAGTCCTGAGAGATGAATATGTCGGTAAAGACCATTTGTCTATAAACAGTTTATTATGAATACCTCAAAAGGCGTCTCCAATATATTAAGTCTATAAAAACTGTTTAATAAGAAATACTTTTATTCTGTCGCTTCGGCACTGCTTAAATAACGTGTAATGTATATTTTCCTCTTTTTTTTTAAAAAATAATTAATTTTAGTTTATAGGAACTGATGATACCGATGTTAAATTAGCTTCTACTTTTTAAGAAAGGTAGTTTCCTAAGTTGTATATATTCAAATTGTTTCATTAATATTAAGCCAAATGTTTATAGCTCAGAAAATTCTGTTTTATATTTTGTAAAAAGATATGACGATTTTGTTTGTCTTTACCCAGAATATTGGTTTTATTTCATTTTTGATATTCACCAAGCCTTGTAACTGTGATAATAGTCTATGTCATACTATGGTAGTACTGAGAAAAAAAGGCTTGCATCATACACATATTTATCTCCCATAGTGCACCCTTCCAGCCCATTGGTTTCGGTTGAATACCTCCACGTGCTGAAGTTTACTCCTTGGACTGATTTTAGTTTGTGTTATGGGAGAAAGTGAGATAGATGATTGTGGATGATATTAATTACATGATTGAATTTTCCATTAAAAGTGTTTGTAGTTTGTAGTCCAATGTCCGTCTGTGCATTGTCAACTTTTCGTCTTCAGAACTTCAAGGAGTAACATTGTACATATAGCTTGCTGGTGTGAAGTGCCATCATTTTCGTTCTTATTAATGCACCCGTCTCATTTTCATTGTCACAAGAGGCCAAATATATTTAAAACATTTTCTGAGGAACCATGATGCCTAGATTAATGATATTTGGCCTGTTCGCAAATTGGAATAATAACGATATGCAAATCCACAGAATCTCATAATTATCGTCTCACCTTGGCATGTATTAATTATTCATTTGAAGTATGAGAAAGTACCAGGCAAGTTGTCTAGGTTTGTTGACCTCAATTTTCCCCATAATGTTGAAAGATCTGTCTTAATATACTGCTAATGTTTTGGACCCGTCGTGATACTTTTAAGAATTTTAAGATTTTAATAAATCTGACTTTTCCCTGTGAGGATATCGATTGGTCAAGAATCGCCTGTACAGAGCTTCATTAATTTAACAACTTACAAACACAAATGGTCTCGTCAAGACCAGTATTAACAGTCTCTTTTTGGTATTGCAAACGTAGCTTGTTTTAAGCAGAACTTTTAGAAGAAGAAGCACGATTAAGATCCCGATGGAATATGTGATGTTAACATCTCTGGATGAGAACTGAAGTGCATTTTATTTCATTGTGGAGAGTAATGTTCCCTGTATTTGTGTTAACGTCCGTCCTATAAATATGTTCTTGTTTTTCGTTTATCTTCCAATGCATCTCATTGATTGTGTCTGTTTTCTGTGAAATTTGAAAATTCTGAAGACTTGTCAATACCTCAAGTTGATGAATTAATACATGTTTACTCATTATGTTTCATAAAATTGAGTGAGCAAAAACAAAAACCTCTTACAAGGCATTGGCAAATAATTCATTTCAGGAAGCATGCACCTATTTCTATTGAAGCAAAGAAAATTGTTCAGAAATATATCCATGCTTATGAGAAAAGAAATATTACATACATTGTTTTAAAATATTTTTGTATTAGACCGTTATAGGATTGGTATCAGGTAATATGTCCGTCTGTTTGTGACAGAAGTTTTTGTTGAAAACACGATCAAATTCTATCAAAATTTCATAAAACTCTACAGATGTAAATATTATAGTCGGAAATTGCGTTTCAATTGGTCTTTATGCTCTTTTTGCAAGATTTTAGCAGCGGAGAATTTCTCCTACAGTTTTGATCCAAATGTGGTGTGAACTTCACATCTATAATTAACACACTTAAAATTATCCATTATTTTCCTGAGAGTTTGCCTCCATTCTGTTTTAGGGGAATTCTTTAGCCTGTATATTAACTCAACCTTTAAAATTCAAGTTCTACCTTGGCTTAAAAGTGGAATTTCTTCCAAAATAAGTTGACATTTTTATTGCTTGTCCTCATATGAAACTTCAACCATTAATCTAGTTTAATATTGAAGCATTTCCACAAATCTCGTCAGTCAACACATTTTACTCAATTTTACATTTGTAAACTATGCAATTTCATAGTCATATACTTTGTAAAATAATCAATAAAATGTATATTTTGTAGAAAGAATACCTTGTTTATTGTATATATCAGCAGCTGGACATATACTGTTATATTATTGTTTGCTAGTCTTTTAATAACGTTAACATACATTCATTCCTTTTGAAAAGCACCCATGAAATTAGCATGCATAATAAATATAACATATTATCCTAAAATGTACGAAAAAGGGATTCAAAAGGATGTGTTTTAAAGTTAGTTTACCTCGTGACACAGGGCATGAAACGCCATCCCTATCCTGTTTTAAGTTAATTAAAAATGTCTAATTGATAAACTCATATGAATCGCTCTTTTTGGTCGAAAGGGAAGTAAGTGTACATGAGGTATTAAGTTAAGTGGAAATCAGTTTACTCGGAATTTTTGAACTTACAAGCGCATACAATAGCTATCTAACTCGTTTCGCAACTTGATTTTTGAGTAACATTAAATTTGCCTCAACAGAACTGATCAAAAATTGACTCTGTAGTACACTATTATAAAACGTTGTTTCAATGTTTCTTCAGAGGGACGGTCGTATACTATGCATTGATGTGTGACGCACGTTATTTGAAACGCTTTACATCATTTTGTCTAGCACTGGATGCGATCCAGGCAAAGTGTAACGCTAGTTGTTTACAATACTAGTAGTGGTTAAACTGATTTTTACTTTGTGCAGGCTCTCTATGGATTAGACCTTGCGTCTGGTTGTCTTTTGTCACCTGCAAAATATTAAATTTTAGTCGGTTAATAAAATAACATCATCGTAACGATAAAAATACATCGAATAATATATAAAAACTTTGAAATGTCAAAAATGCGTCAGTTACGGATATCTCTTTAACAGACAAAATTACACACAAGCTTTAAATTTTCGGTATGCTATTACCTTTTGGTTAGTAAGTTTAAACCATATTTTATTCATGTCAATTAGCATGCACAATTACAAAAGACATTACTGTGATGTACAGTGTACATTGTACTCACCTTTTGGCTGACATCCAACGGCTTCATACACAGATGGTCCAGCAACGGCAGACACGTCTATCTGTTCGTATAGTGACCTGTTGAGTCAAGCAAATGAAATATTTATCTTTAACTGTTGTAGATTGTTGTTTGCACAAAAGCGTATACCTGGTTGCAAAGGTCGCTTCTGTTTTTAACTCTTGAACTTTCTAAGAATAATAGAATACCCTCTGTAATGCATATGTTTATATAAGGTCAAAAATATGTACTACAACAGTGTTTTGTTTTCTCTACATTGAAACTGACCACATGACCTGAACATTTAATTATAGATTATCACACTGTGTTTTCAACGACAAACCCTGAAAACACTGTGCGGTAAACTATTTATCATCTATATACTACTTCCTTGTATGTTTCACCATTCATAAAAAATCGACTAAACCCCGTACAATGCATCTGTCAACGGACCGCAAGTTCAGGAATGTCAACAAATACAAGTGTTTTCGCGCGGAGGATTACAATGAACTTGAACTTTACTGAGAAAAAATATTTTAGAAAAATATCATTACCATTCTCTGCTCCATTTGCATATTATCGCTTAAAATTATATTAATTTCCTCACAACGTTTTAGACGGAATTAACAGCAATTTGTTTATGATTGACTATTTTCCTCCGCGGACTACTTATAAATGAATACTGGTGATACGACTCTGCAACTCAGCTGCAAGCTGTGTTACCGAGTAATCAAAACCAAAATACGCCAGATAAGTTCGCATTCATTAAATCTTCTTTTATTCACTATCGCTATCGATGACACAGACTCTTCTCCGTTTTGACTGATGTGTGGCTGTGACTCATGAGGTGTTTTCAAAGTCGGCGTTAAGGCCAAAATTGATAGTACAGCCGGTGAATAGAGATCCAACATGACCAACAGGCGGTACGTCTGTAATGAAAACGTTTATATTTGTGACTATCATAAAGAAAATTAAATCTAAAAATTCAAATCACGTCCGATTGCATATAATAAAAAACGCTTTATTTGTACCTGAATTTGGTAGTCGTATTTGCTGTGGCATGGGGGACGGCTTCGCCTGGGGTTGGGGTGACAACAAGGATCCCTCAGCTGACACCTCCTGGTTACCTAAAATTAAGAAGGAAAATAACATCTCTTAATTTTTACACTTATTCGTTACATACTGTAGTCAAGAAATATTCAGTCGAAGCATAACTATACTGTGGCTCCAAGGGAAGGACGCATTGTAGGGTATAAGGCTTCAGGTGGAATCAATGTTTTTCAGCTTGTAGGTGGTTACCAGCTGTGAAATTAAAACTCAGGGTTAACAAATTTCAGATTTTTTTAAGTCAATGGCAATCGATTAAGAAGGTCCAGTGAGATGTTTTAGGCGTTCAAGTTCAAGTAAGATTATTTTGTTTTTGTTTCTTTTTTTTCGTAAGTTTTCTATGAGCTAATAATTATAATTTTACCTGCTGTAGCTGTGTAGGGAGGGTGCATTGGCGGGTACGCAGGCACATGTGGATATATACCATAAAATGGGAACGGTGTGGGTCCTGGCCAGGATGCAGGGAAGGAACTTTATGATGGCGGAACTTGGTAGGCAGGATGATTATTGATAGTCGAAGGAGTTTCCTCAGATGCTGTTGATGTACGGTTCCCAGAGATAGTAGATCCCACAGACAATTTTCGTGACATTTGTTGTTCTGTTGCCAGAGTTCTTCGAGTATGAATTTAAAGAATTCACATTTTTATGTCCAGAACGCTGCACCACCTTTGTGCAATCAAACCCAGCATTCAACAATTCTGTGACCACGCCTTTCCTCCCTGATACTGCCGTTTTTTGCCATTTCTGGAATGAGAGATCTTATTTTGTTCACACCCATAGGTATTTCTGCATACCATTTAGCCTTTTTAGGGTTCTTGATGATTGTCAAGTAAAAAGGACTCTCATCTGACAACATAGCAGCTGGCCTTCAACTGCGATATTCCTTGTAGGTCTGTACTGGACATCTGATTGGGTCTGCTGGAACTGCCCATGCTTTCATCACATATGGTTTCCTGTTGGATGGGTCAGAGCCTGAAATTTAAACTTATCGTTTTAACAAAATGGTCATTTCATCCCTATACATTTACAAAAAATTGAAATATCATGATAAATTTAATTTTTAGAAATACTACTCTACTCAGTAATGTATAACATCTGATCAAGCGTGACCATTTATTCATAATTTCAATTTTCCACAAACAATTCATTGTTTTCAAAATCTTAAATAAACTAACATACCTGTTCTGATCTTTATCTGACGCTCACTGGTGTGTTTCAAAACATCCTGACCATTTAAATTCTTCAGTGTAATGTCTCCCCATCTTAAGTTGTGATGTTCTGTTGCTCCTCTTAGTCCAAATTGTTCATAAATATGTAGGTATATTTTAGCTGTTGTTTGTCCTCTGATGTCAGAGGATCTGATGCATTGGGAAGGTTGCCTTTTCCTTTCTTCTTCAGTTGGATAAACTTGGCCTTCAATGTGTCTTATAAGTGTTTAAATTATATGTCTTTACTAATGTCCTTGTTGTACTTATTCCCTTTAAAGAATATCTTGATCATTAATGCATGGCCAAGTAAAGCTGAAGGCTCATTGTCTTCACCTGCCCCAGATTTACTCTTTTGAATTCCAAGGTAAAACTCTGCCAACTACATGTCCAGAGTTCTAAATTCCAAAGCCTGTATTTCTTTTATCACACGAGTGGACATATTTCATGAAGGTTTTAAACATGTTCACTGAAGTCATCATCTTTCTGACAGTGTTCCTGCTCTGTGTATTAGCTATAATTGCTGTCTGGTCAGCTTCGTCTTTTCTCAAATACCTTCTCAAAAACGTTTTTTGGCTCCTTTGAGTGAAGATTTCTTCATCCAATGTCATTAGTTTGTTTTCTTTTCATTTCCATCTTCAATACTTAGCAGATCTTTCAATACAATATTATATAGTGACATGAAGTCTGACAGTTGCAACGCTATTCTGACTCTTACCAGCAGACGAACAGATAAGACGTAGTAAAATTGACCTTAAATTAAAGTTGACCTCATAGTAAAATTGACATTTGACCGGCGCGAGCAGGCCTTCTTTTTTTTTAGAAAATCCGTTCCCAAGTTCTTCTCAAGTTGTTTGCAACTTCTTCTGGAGTATTCTCATACTGACAACCGTTGATAATGAATTTATCATGCTACCGGTAGGTGGTATAAAGTAGTATATAGATGATAATACTTTATCTGACTTACAATATACATGGCCTGTTGTTACAAGTGGCAACAGTAGGTGCCCAAGTCCTATTTAATACTAACGTATTTAACGTATCTAATACTAACGTATTAAATAGCTATGTCACTTTGGACGTAATACCACTTCTGTGTTTGCAGCAACATCAGTGATGTACTATAATGTAATAAAAATACAGTGATGTATCATATTATATAAGTTATCAAGGAAATACTATTCCCAGCTCTATTTTTGTATCATTTTAGGAGGGAAGCTATTTTTACGTTACATACTTACCAATGAAACGGGAAATTATTCATTAAATAGAAGTGATATTTTTCGCTTCAGAGGGAAATATATTTTTTACAGAAGAAATAAATAACACTTTCTCGGATATAAACCACAGATAATATTCGACGTCATAAATTAAGGTCCAAAATCACCCCTGCAGGTCGGGAATCGATAAAATAAAACACCTGTTGTTACCCACGACATGTATCGTAAGAGGCAACTAATGTGGGAACCCTGCATAATGGGGGGGTTGGCTTTTGTGTCTTCTATTTGGGGACACAAAAGCGACCAAAATAAATCTGCTGTACTCATTGCAATAATTGGGATCTTTATCTGTCTTTCTATTTCTAACTACCTTTTATTTCCTAAAGTCTTGCTTGGCAATATCTCACTTTTGGCTTTGATGTTAAGCGTTCGCCCAATTGAGGAAGGCAATAGGTTCGGTCCCCAGGTGGAGATATACCAAAGTCCTTAAAATGGTCGATTCTATTCCCCAACCGTTTTACCCGTCGTTAGTATAATGTTACTGGGCGGAAATCTGTGCTAGGTGCCTTCGGCATTGTATTTACATTGTATTGACATAGCACTATAAAGTCGGCATCAGATCCGCGCTAATGAAGGAGGCAAGCACACCAACATACACCGTCTCCTGCACACACACACTCGCTAGCACGCATACACTGCACACATGACGGCACGTCCTTAAATGACCTTAGCTGTTGTTAGGACGTTCAACAAAATAAAACCAAACTGAACTATCCCAAAGCACACCTTGTTTTTAACATAATTTATTTCATTTTATAGTTTTAGAAATAGAATATACAATCAAGAGATTTAAAGATTTTTTCACCAGTGTGGTAGAATAGTTCAATATTCGACGCACTCGTGGAAATACCAATGTATTCTGTCACACTGGTGAAATATGATTGGTATTTGAAATGAACAGGGAACCATTTTATATCATTTACATATCGCATTATTGCGTCGGAGCCGATACTGTTTTGTGTATCATAAAAGTGTTTTACATCCGATTTATTTTATTAAGGCAAATCAAAATATGTTATCTAACGTTAACCAAACTTATAAACAAATCTACTCTTATTCCACCTACCTCTTTGGTTTGATGTCGTCTGGTAGATCTACAAAAAACGTAATCGTCAATTTTTTTTCATATACATCGAGACTATGACTTGATTCTTCATTAAAGCGACTTACGGAAAATTGAATTATGTGAATACTGTGGTTACCAGAATAAAAATTATTTATCTTGCAACTAATTTCTCGAATTTCTATTTTATTCAAACAAACGAAAAAAACATAGGTCGAAATATTTCCATTACATGTATAATTCCTTTGCGAGTGCCGATGGAATCACTTCTGGGACAAACTGCGTTTGTAGACCTATGAAGGCGACTGAATCAGTGTCATTTTGAATCTTTCCCCCCGCCTCAAACAACGTGAGACCATCGTTAGATTGAAGCATTTCACTGACCCAAAGTTCTTGATATATCGTTTGCACTAACAATTCAATACCCCATATATTATAAAATACTTACATTTAATTATTTAAACTATACATAGAGTATGTCACTATGCGCATTCAACGAAATTATTTTAGCATTCATGCTGATATGACCATATCTCGGTTATATCCCTAATTAAAATGAAGATCTGACAGACTTCCTGTAAAACGGTATGCTTACAACTAGTTTTTTCGTAAATATACGCAGAAGTGTTTAAACAGATTCCGTTCAATTGTTACAATGCTGCAGGTAACACAGTTGGTAAACTTCCTGTATTATAATTTGTATTAGGATGTATGTTAAAATGCAAACTTGTTGAAAATGACCGAGGGGACAACTTTATATTAACGTTAATACACGTGGTGAGAATACAGCTATAAGAAATCTTGTTTCATGACCAAAGATGGGTTTGCCAGAAGTTTACATAATGAATACCGTAGCTGTATCATCCGATATAAAAATAAATCAAATTAATTACGAATCTCTAAGCTAGTATTGCCACTGCTAGAGATGATATATACATTTATATTTTCTTAAATTAATTGTTAAAAAATAAGTAGGCGATTTTCTGGAAATATTTATCTATTGTATATGTTTACATGTTTGATAATAGAAAGTATTGGTACCAATAGTCAATGTGGTCAGTGTTTCATTTTGGAAGCCGATGGTAAATATAACTAACCTCCGAAATAACACAACAGATCGCGCCCAAGCTAATTAAAGCTGCTTGTTTACATAACCAGACGATAGCGGACACAATGAGTTTGATTTCTGACGTAAATCTTTCTTTTTCACATTAAAATTACCGCAAAATACAAATAGACACTACAATACAAGAATCTAACTGGACAATTTTTTTTCTCATTATTCTTGCATAACTGCCTTGGATACATCGTGGACATGGATTTGCATACTATTCGTAACTTTCACTAAACGTGAACAACATGTATAACTAAAAAAATGTTTTCTATAATAATGGTGTAGCCTTACCATAGTCATGACGTCCAGTGACGTCATACACCGACGGTCCAGCAATGGCTGCCGTGTCTATCTGTTCGTATTGTGTACTGTGGACAGAAGCAAATCAAATCTAAAACTTTTGCTCCTGTGTAAACGACCCAATGTGTATGTCTGGTTGGCTACGAAAGCATTTAAGGATCCCTGCCCGACTGCAGGCAAACACTAGAGAATCCATTGTGTTATTTTGTATATAAAGTTACCACCCCTAAATTTGTTTTTGTCAGTAGCGTTGTTGGGCCAGGTCACTTCCATTGAGCAGGTTACTCAGTAAGACTGATCAGATAAACAAAATGGCTGACAGGTGGCAATCTTGGATTTTAACCGTGAATGTTTGTTATTGCTATTTCTAAGAAAGTAATGCATGGATCTTTAAAATTAAGTTTCCCTTGGTCCTTAATTATGCATGTTCAATTTCGAGACTGACGGAATACACTAAATGGTCGACTGGCAGTTATCATGGATTTTGACAGGTAAAGTTTGTTATTGCTGCTATTTCTCATAAAGTCCTTGAGTGATCTTTCTCAAATTTGATATGTAGGTTTCCCTTTGTCATTGTATGTGCATGTTTACTTTTGAGATTGATGGAATGAACAAAATGGTCGATAGGCGGCCATGTTTGATTTTGACAGTTTAAGTTTGTTATTGCTATTTCTCAGAAAGTACTGGAGGGATCTTTTGCAAATTTGATATGTAGGTTTCCCGTGGTCCTTAGTTGTGGATGTTTTATTTTGAGAGTGATTATAAAAACAGGATGGCGACATAAATAGGTTCATGTTTTTTTCACATGAAGCACTGTTCCAGTAAATATGTGAAACGACAAACTCACTGTGAAGGTTGTCTTTTATACACAGAAGTATGAAGTTTAGATCAAAGGTAACCTGGTAGTGCATTTACTGTTTACGTGACTCGATCAAACAGGTAAGAGTAAAGTAGAGAAAATATCAAATTGACATAGAACTTTTGAAGAGTATAAAATGGTGGGCGCCAAGATCCCTCTGGGATCCCTTCTTACGTTGGGTGATTAGTTTAGTTTCAAAAACCACCAGGGTGAAAATATTAGTAAATGTAATGATAAAGTGGACGGTATACTTACTGTTCATCTTTTCGCGTATTTGGTACATCTACAAAGACAAAATGAATGTTATAAACCTCCGTGTGAAATATAAATACAAAGAACCTAACGTGGAGCACGAATCCTACTAAGAAAAGTCGAAAATATTTATTGGTAGTAATTTGTTGCATTTCACTGTATTGTCACAGTTCAGAAAAAAAATTGGTATCATCGCAAAGTTCAGAAAAGAAATTGGTATCATCGCCAAGTTCAGAAAAGAAATTGGTATCATCGCAAAGTTCAGAAAAGAAATTGGTATTACCGTCAAGTTCAGAAATGAAATTGGTATCATCGCAAAGTTCAGAAAAGAATTTGGTATCATCGCAAAAAGTTTGCATATACTCGTTGATCGAATAGCGTGTTATAATATAATCTCCTCTGTAGCTTACATTGTGTAATATTTCAAATGAAGTTGAAGTTATGTTTACTTCGAGTAGTTACCTAAACCGAGCCAACTGCCACATAACACAGTTGATAGTGGGTAAGCTGTTTGATCGCCTCGAGTGGAAGATGGTGTGGGGTAGGTGTTACCCTCTCCTTGCTTTATTTTTAAATGTGATGTTGCACTAGCCGTTGGAAATAATGACCCATAACAAAACAAGCGTCTATACAACTTAAGTACCATTACCAATGTTTTCTCAAATGTGATGATATTCAATAGATTTCGTGGTGAAATGCGCTTGAATTAGTCTTCTAAACTCTTGTGCTTTGTTGCCTATAACGTGCGACATACCATGTACGCAAGCGTCGTAAATTAAATTGCATGATATAAGGTAGAACGCTATAAAATAATATATAAATAACAAACATCTAAATAAATACAATGACCTGTCTAATCCGACACCATATGAGATGCAACATAATGGTGAAATCAGGCTTGGTACCAGTAAACATGAGATGTTAGATTACAAAATCGTGTTGGATTATGCAGGATGTCTGTTTACTCAGGGTTGGACTAGACAGTTTCACTCTAATGGAAATATTTCTGTCTAAAACTGCAGTGATCATTTGTACGTCTATAAAGAAACGCACTAATAAAGACTTGATGTGAATCACTGAATATTATTATAACTTATTTTTCTTAAGGATCTCTGTCCCACTGCACTGTCGTTTTTCCTATATACAGTAACATCCCCTTAACTTCCGTTTAGACATAGCTGTAGCACATTTGGGTTCGAACTCTCCGATTTCAGCGCTGGTAAAACAATCCCGGTTTATATACTTTTCTTTTCACGAAATATTTTTCAAAGCTACA